>JAVKPL010003982.1:0-211759 GCA_032173675.1 Gastrolobium villosum
CTTCATCGGCTTTTGAACTGAAGATTACGTGAGTCTCCATGTCGGATTTTGTTTTGCCAGATGAATATGCTATGCTATATATGCAGGTATAAGTACCACAACTGTTGCTTGGCTTATCCACTACACAAAGCTTTGGCTTATTTATAGAAATTAAAGCTCTGAAAAACTTCAAATGATGGTCGTTACAACTTACAGAGGATGCAAAATTTAATATATTTTTAACAGCCATCAATAAAATGTGCATGAATTTATTATTGTAAACATAAAACACATAATTTACAGATTCTACTTAGAGGTTTCACATTACCAAGTCTTCCACACGAAGATCAGTTTGACCCTCGATAAATCTAAATCAAGGATATGTTTTTCTCATGTTGCATGAGATAAATTATCTCATGCAACATATAAAAAGATGGGTTAGACCCACTGAAAAGAATAGAAAGAAAGAAAAAAAGTGGGTCACATTCATTTTTTCTATGTTGCACGAGACAACTGAGAAAAATATTTCCCATAAATTAAATGTCATTTGCATTTGATGAATAAGTTATTTGCGACTCCTACTAGGAAGGTAGCAACTATATATGAGTTTATTGCAGCTCCTGCAGACCCAATGAACTAATGTAAGGTCGCAAAAATTATGGTCAATTCAATTCCACCCTTCATTAGTTAGTTTATTTAAGTCGAGGAGGGTTGACTCAATAGTTCACGCATTAATTAGTATGTACTCACTGAAAATTTAAATTTTGAGGTCGTAATTGTTTTCATTATATTTGTTTTCTAGAAGTGGATTTTTAATATAAGAAGATTTTAAAATAAAAATCATCTTTAAAAAATATAATTAAGAACATTTGGAAAAATAAAAAATAATTTCTTAAACCAAAAAATTTCTATAACTATAATATAATTTTGTTGTAGAAATGTTCCGTTATCAACTATATATGTGTGTGAAAATATATTTATCATTTTAAAGGATATAATGTTGTGTCATTTTAGATCAGTTGATCTTCGTCAATCAACGGTTATAATTTATTGGGTCAACTTATTATTAATTAATTAATAAGTTTGACCTAATAAATTATAATCGTTGATTGACAACAATTAACGATTAGGATCTAAAATGGCACAATGTTATTATTGAAGTTACATACCAAAGAAGCAGAAGATAGAAAAGGAGCCACGTCATCTAAACCCACGTGAAGAAGCAATCTATAGTTAGACAGTTAGAGTAGTTATTGATTCTGTTAATCAGTTTCATTTTAGTTACTTAACATTAGCTTGTATATAAGTTATCAGAAATACACAAGATTCATTTTTCTTTCTCCTTCAAGAATATGGAGATCATACCTTCACTCGATGGAAGGAACTACCATACCTAGGCGAGGGCAATCAACATGGCGTTACTATCCAAGAACACGCTTGGATTTGTTGACAGCACCATTGTTCCACCAGCTAATGATTATCCCCTTTTTGTAGCATGGCAACGCTGCAATACTATGGTTCTTGCATGGATTCACAGAACCATAAATAAATAAATCAAGAAATCCATTATATGGATGGATCGTGTATTAGGTGTTTGGACTGATCTGAGAAATCATTTCAGCCAATCTGATATCCTCAGCCTTTCTGATATCCATGAAGATATGAACAAGCTTCAATAGGGAGAAATGAACATCACTAATTACTTTACTCAATTGAAAACTCTATGGGATGAATTTGAGAATCTTCGTCCCTTACCTATATGTCGCTATAACATCCGTTGTAATTGTGGTATACTTGAACAGAAAAGGAGACATCGAGATCAAGATCAAATGGTGATGTTCTTGAAGGGACTGAATGAACAATATTCTCATGTCAGGTCTCAAATCAAGATGTTGGACCGTCTCCCGCACATGAGTGTAGCATTCTCTTTAGTAGCTCTACAAGAAAGACATTAAGATAAAATGGCACAATGTTACAGTGGTAAAAGTAGTTGATTGACAAAAATGAATGATTGGGATCTAAAATGACACGTAATCCAAAAAAAAAATCTAAAATTACACAATGTTATATCCTTTAAAAAAGACAAACGCTTCTCTGATATATATATATATATATATATATATATATATAAGGATATGATCATTTGACACCAGTGTCAAACTTTAAAATTTGACACCAAATCCTAACCGTTGATTTCCGTCAATCAACGGTTATCATTTATTGGGAGTCAAATTTATTAATTAACTATTAATTTTCAATAAATGATAACTGTTGATTGGCGAAAATCAACGGTTATGATTTAATGTCAAATTTCAAAGTTTGACACCGGTGTAAAACGATCTTGTATATATATACATACATATTTATATGCATATGTAAAAGGACAAACGTTGATTGACGAAAATTAACGGTTAGGATTTAAAATGGCACATGGTTATATCCTTTAAAAGGACAAACATTTCTCTAATAATATATATATATATATATATATATATATATATATATAGGATCCTTTGACACCTCATCTAAGAGTCGTTAGATCAAAAAAGATCAATGGTGTCACATGCTTATAAATCAGAGTCGTTGATTTTTTATTATCTAACGGCTCTTAGATGAGGTGTCAAACTTCAAATTTGACACTGGTGTCAAAGGATCCTGCCTCATATGTATATAGGGTTTATCATTTCTCCTGTCATTGGAGATAAATTTATTTCCTGCAAATTTAAAACTATATCATTCTCATTCTCAGGGGTTGAAGAAATTAATGAAGTGTGTTTTGGTAAGATTTGTATAACAAAAGAAATTTTTTTTCCTAAAATATCACTTATTAATTCTCCTAACCCTCGAAACAATATAATTTTGAGATTAAATGATATAGTTTTATCTTCTATCGTAGGGAAACAATTTTCCAAAATTTATATTAATTAATTAATTTATCCAGATAATACTCCTGACAGAGGATATGGATATGTAACTGCAACGAATGCAGTTTCACATGTTACCACTCACAATTACTTTTTTTTTCTTAGATAAATACAACTCACAATTACTTAATTATATTTTTTTATATATGTTTTACCAAAATTAAAATGAATTTTTAGAATTGATATCCCTATAGTTTTAAAATAAAATTATAGTCTCATAGCTGACTTAAAAGTTGAAGCCATTTACCAAAAAAAAAGAGTTGAAGCTTATGAGGATCGATACAAAGAAGGTCGATTCACATCAAAAAAGTAATTAGGATCGATATAAAAAAATAATCAAAATAAACTATAAAGGGCCTTGATCGCAAGTATATATGTTGTACGAGTTCTTCTACAACATGAATGACAAAACCTGAAAAAATTTGTCCTTTTAGGTTTTTCATAATAAATAAATCAGTTAGTCTTTTTGTACTGTCATCATTTTTTCCAAATATTTTTACCGTTTAGCTGCTATAACCGAATCTTGTGTTCCACTAAAAGAGGGTAGCTTGTGTTTCCTAAAATTAATCAACCTTCTGTCATCTGCCTGTGCTTCATTAATCACATTACCCTGTATTTAAGCATTATTCATCTCATGATTAATTCCAGCTGCACTACCTGCATGATGACTAGCTTCAACATCCATATGAACAATACCACCACCAGCTCCACCCTCTGATTATTTTTCAAACCAGCTCTCATTTCCTGCATTAAAGCCCTCATCATTTGAATAGTCGCCAACCTATTTGCCTCTATAACATCTTTAGTAACTTTTCTATTCGCTTCTCTGTTAGCATCTATCAGATCTGATAACTCATATTTTATTACACTTATTTGTTACTCTTGATTAGTATTTTTAGGATTTATTTGAATAAATTAATGATTTTAGGAGTTAATTTAGATTTTTAGTCTTTGATTGGGTTTAATTTATTTTCGTCATAATTTTTCAGCTTTACGTTACTTCTGTATTTTGGCCATATCTCGGTTCACGGTTGTCGGATTGACTCTGTTCTTATTGGATTTCTCAGATAATGCAGAGGGCTACAATTCTTGTGAAGATCTCGAAGCCCAATTCAGACTGGAAGCTGGTCGATTTCTGATGCCAAGTTGGACGCGTTTTGCTGAGGTTTATTATTGGACTTGTAATTTAGATTAAAACACAATTAGTTTTAGTTTTTATTTTATTTTATTTATTTTCTCTTTTTAGTCAAATGGGCTGATCAGAACTAAACCCTAGCCCAATTTGGGTAGGGTTATATGACGGCAAGTAGGAAACATTTGGAGGTATTTCTGAATTTTGGGGAATTGAGGATCAAAGCATTTTTCTCTGAAGCGTTCTTCGCGTTCTTCACGTTCTTCATCTTCTTCTTCTTCTTCTTCTTCTTCTTCTTTTATGCAATTTAATTTGTAATCATGTTTATCCTAGCCATGCTAGGCTAAACCCCCTTTTAATCAACTTAAGGGGAAGGGATTCCATGGATATGTCTAGAGGATCTGCGATCAATCTCTAACCATATTCGTTTCTTTACCCTAACTCAGATCAATATCGTCCGATTATGGATATTCGATCTGAACCCTAAAATAATAATTTTTAATTTACGCGAGTTCGGCAGCTCGTGTCAAATCCTAGTTAGCCTTCATCAGAATTTCATTGCCTGCCTACTAGCAGCCATTTCTTGCTGCACGCCAGCCAATGATGCTGCAATTGGATCTGGCTGATCATTTCCTGCCCTCCGAGGATTCCTAGTATTCTCCATGATACTACCTATGTGACAAAAAGTAATGAGTTGATCGGGTCCTTACTAAGTAATCACATATGAAATGTCTTGACAAACACTATAAATCACTCATCAAGCATCTTACTCATGGCAATACATAAAGATTTCCATGGATTCTTGCTCCGATACTATAATGTAATGCCACAATGTAATAGTCGATTTGTTAACTAACATATGGTCTTAATAGCACATCATACTTGTTCAAAGTAGCAGAAGAATTAACTTTTTTCCTTTATATTTACATTAAGTAAATTGTCATTCATAACTTATTTTTCAATTATATAATATTTGTACAATCCCATACTTGTACACAATACCTACTTGACAACCCTGTGACAATATTTAATGATCATATCACTATCCAAATATGATATAACGTACCATTCCGGATAGAGACTCATGGATAGCATAACGGCTGTAAAATGGACAACTAGGGACTGAAATCCACTAGTAAACCTTGTACCTGATAATTGATAAATCCAATCATATAATGACCTATTCATATGAATACCAGATAATGGCTCCGTGCCATTACTGATAATATCTCACAGCTTAATATACATCATATACATAATTCTGACATATCATGATTTCCAAAACATATAGATACAGTCATCCATCCAAAATACATATCTGCCTATATAATAATGCATGATACTATAACGTGCCCACAAAATACAGATATCCCAAAACATAAATCTTCTTCGATCATGAACGCTTTAACCCTATGCAGGTCCCTTGCCTTGAGAGGGGTCACCTACTACTGGAGTATCTAAAATATATCCTCATAACGCGGGGTGAGAATGAATCTCAATAAATTCAGGGTTTATGGAGTAGTCTCCACCCACGAGTTCACTTCCTGCAAGAAATGTCAGATAACATAGCATATATCATATACCTCAAATCACAACACTCATAAACCAAAATCTACTATCATGAAATATGCACTCAGTACACTAAGATCACACCTGCACCCCGTACACTCTATGTCTAGCTCAATTGTGAACCCAGTTCATTAAAATCATACATGCACCCAGTACACTCTGTGTCTGAATGGAATATCTAGGAGATGTAATGTGTACCACGTACACTAAGATCACACGTGCACCCTGTACATTATGTGTCTACATCTCAAAAATATCCCATAATATCATGTCACAATCTATCATCTCACATCATATCACAACATAAACATCACAACATATCATGTCTGAATACATCATATCATAATATATGCATGAGCTACATGAATGCAACTATACTAAGTATCTATATTTATCACAACATATACCCATACGAACCATCATTCAAACAGATTATGATGGAACAACATACTGGAGAAAATCCCTAAATCAAGAGCTTACCTCTCGATGCTTCTATATCACACTTACTTAACTTACAAGTAATCTTTGTAAAATGCATAGAATCCTGATTCGGAATCATTGTATCGCCTGATACACATAAAAATATTCGCTAACATAACACACATGACAATTTTATACTCATACCACAAGCCAGACCTAAAAACCCTTGAATTTACTTGACACACTTCAAATTAGTTTCTAGGTTTCATTATTAATTAGCTACGCTTCCAACCTATTAAACCACTATATGGTCGAAACCCTAGCACGCCAAAACACATAACTTCAAGCTTTTACTTAGTAATTCAACTATTTCATCACACCATAATACATATAAATAACCTTAAACACCATTCAAATATTAATTAAACACATTCCCACTCATTATTTATAAGGTGGCCGAATAGGGTAGATTAAGGTTTATAGAATTCTTTTATAATTTTTAAACTTTAATCTTTATTCCAACACGTTTAACTCAAATTTCCACACACTAACATCAACTTACCAAATCATAATCATGATTCCTCATTAACATGACATGAAAATAACCTCTTAGACAATTATTCCAAGCATGGCCGAAATGACAACACAATTTTCCAATATGGACAGTCTTCACTAATTAAATCATGAAAATTACAATTTTGGTTAGATTTCCCTGAATTATTGATACATTATAGTAGAAATACATAAATTTAATTTGGTATAAACTACACTCAATTTGGAGTTCTATAACTCCATATATGAATTTTACAAAACAGAGGACAAATTTTCTTCTATTAGTTTTTTGAATCTTTTACAAGCTTCCTTTGATTCCTAGTTGTTTCTTTCAACTCCATAACCACTAAATACCATCAGTATACATTAAAACATATCTTAAAACATGATACAACATATCCATGTTCATCAGAGAACTTAAAATCATAACTTAAAGACTAACCGATTAAACATGAGTTTCTTGACACCAATGAACTCCAAATCACCTAAGCTTCACTCTCCAACCTTTAAAAACCTCAAAAGCTCATCCTAAGCACCATGAACAATACTTAAGTCTCATGTTTAAGGGAGGAAAAAATAAGAGAATTGAAAGCTTCAAAGAAGAAACTAAAAACATTGAAAGATTCCTAAGGTCTCAAGGTTGATTTCTTGTGAAATAGTCATGATGTTTTCGTGATGTTTTATAAGATATGTGAGCTCTCAAAGCTCTTCAATGATGGTTGGTCTATGGAGAGGAAAATTAGCAGAAATTTTCATGGTTAGGGAGAAGAAACAAGAAAGAAATCACCTAGAAACACTTAAAAGCTTTCTAGCCACTTTTTTGACTTCTTTAATTTCTAACGAACTAAATTAGCTAACTTGATAACCAACCTTCTTCCCCTTGTATGTAGTTCGGCCAAGAGAGATTTTTAGGAAGAAAAACTGACCTTGCTTCATGAAAAAACATGGTAACTTAATAATTAAGCTTACTTTGTTAACTTAGTAATTATTTTGACTTATAAAAATTCTTATTGGTTAATTTTTAATACAACTTTGATCTTTTTTTAATAATTAATCTAACCATCATTAGACTAATATAAGATCACTTTAAACCCACTAAATTTGTTAAACTATTTTTCTACATAGTGAGAATTACGTTTAGACCTAGTTTTGTCAAATAACTAAATTAACCCTAACTTTCATCAAATTGACATCTATCTCTCAACACATATTTCATACTCTCATATAGGTCCTAATTGACTTGTTAAGCATGATTTGTATCCTTGTTTCTCTTATCATGTTAATTTCATGATCATTTGATCATTACTTGTCAAAACTTGTCAAAACTTCCTTGAACACATACTTGATCTCTTGAACATTTACTTGATTTCCTTGTTTGACCAAACTTAATAGTGAAGGTTGTTATACCCAACCATCAAGCATTAAAGGAAGAACACACCCAACATTTATATTTTATACATATGTGGTTTTGCATGTGCATATAATTAGTAAGGGTTTTATAATTCTCATGTTGAATAAGAATTGAAATATTATGTTGCAGAGATAAAAAGCATGTGGAACCCATGTATTAGAAAAAAATTATATATAGGACTCATGTCAGCACGGAAATCGAAGGGTGTGTAGGAAAATTTGAATTCTCATATTGAATGAGAATTATAAAACCCAATTAGTAATCAGCGTATATTATGTGATGATTAGGATTTTAATCGACTGCATGTGTGTATGAGATTTACGAAGATATTAATCCACTGCCAATTAGATATCCTACTCATCATATGATAGCTACTGATCACCAGTTTTACATACTAATCATCAATATAAAAAATCTGTACAAAAATAATACAATATATATATATATATATATATATGTGTGTGTGTGTGTACAAAATGGTGTGAATGTATTATTTTTATAATTAAATTAGAACATGAATGTGCATGCAAAATTAAACTGTGGTCAAGGTTTTTTTTCCTTATTAGATAGTATTGTAACTATCATAGTTAGTATATGATTATTATTAATATTATTGATGCTATTTTATATTTGGAAAACTCTCTCTTTCTATATATATATATATATATATATATATATATATATATATATATATATATATATATATATATATATAGCATGATCTTTTGACACCGATATCAAACTAAAAATTTTGATACCAAATTCAAATAGTTGATTTCTGTCAATCTGACGGTTATAATTTATTGTGTCATATTTATTAATTAATTAGTAATTCTCAATAAATCATAACGGTTGATTGGAAAAACTTAACGATTAAGATTTGGTGTCAAAGGATCCTATTCCTATATATATATATATAATATATATATGGATATGATCATTTGACACCGGTGTTAAACTTCTAAAAAGTTTTACACAAGATCTGAACTATTGATTTCTGTCAATCTAACGATTATAATTTATTTATTATTAATAATCAATTAATAAGTGTGACCCAATAATTTACATATGTTAGATTTACAAATATCAACAATTAAGATTTGGTGTCATACATACATATATATATATATATATATGGTAAATCATTTCTGCAGCCACTTTCTATATGGTTATGATTATATATATATATATATATATATATATATATATATATATATATATATATATATGGTAAATCATTTCTGCAGCCACTTTCTATATGGTTATGATTCCCCTCATTTAATGCTTTCATCTTTTGTATGGTTATGATTTCCTGCATTTAATACTTTCAAGTATGTATATGGCAAGTATTTGATTGTTGCACGTACAACAGCTGCAGAAATGTAAACCCCTATATATATACATAGATATATATATATATATATATATATATATATATATATATATATATATTCTTACATATGCATTCTATATATTATAAGGTCTGTTTTCAATAAATAGTCAAAAAACTAGTGTTTTAAAAATCGGCTCGAACCGGCCGGGTCGACCCGGGTGTCGGTGACCCGGCAGGTTCCCCGGTTCGAACGATCATTTGGACCGATTCTACAGTCAATCTTTGGACCGGTTGACCCGGCAAAAACACAGTGACACGGTTGACTGGAGTTAGACTGGTTGACCCTCTCTTTTTTTTAGCTGATGAAAACTCTTGAATTAAATCATGCTCATATTTTGTGGTAAATATGATTAAAAAGTAAGGTGAAAATAAGAAGGTATTTTGGATTATTGCAGTTCGTTTATGCATTCAGTTGTATTTTGTAACGATCTCAAGAAGTTAAGTAAGGATAAACACTGATGGACTCATCTCAACAGTGGACACTTTCTCCTTAGTATATATTTCATGCCTACCATTTATTATCATGATTTAGTTTATCTGTGTTATGTCAAGGCACAAAAGATTCATTTAGCGTACATTGCAATTTTAATCCAATGTTAGGATATTGTCTACAGCTAGAAGCCTAGAAGTATATAATATTTTTTATCCCCCCCATCAGATCCTCCCCTGCCTGGATTGCTCCAACTCAAGGTTCTTTAAAATTAAATGTTGATGGTGCAGTTTCTAATGAGAGAGCTGCATGTGCGGGATTATTGAGAGACTGGGAGGGAAATTGGGTTTCTGGTTTCTCTGTCTTTATTGGTTCCTGCTCCCCTTTGCAAGCTGAACTCTGGGCTATTTTACATGGGTTGGAGTTTGCTTGGAAATCTGGTTGGAAGAAAATTATTCTTGAATCAGATTCTGCTCAAGCCATTGGCCTTCTTACCATGACTGGTAATGACACTCGAAAGCTACATCTGGTAACTAAGATTCGAGCTGCTCTCAATAAGGATTGGTCTGTCTTGTTGAAGCATATTTCTAGGACCTGTAATCATTGTGCAGACTGGCTAGCGAAGAAAGTAATGGATGATCCTTTTGGTTTATCCACTATTACATCCCCTCACAGTGAGCTACTTAATCTTCTTACTGCTGATATGCTGGATCCGGGAGTCATCACTCCAGCTGCAAGATGCTGAGTTTGTTTCTTCTGAGTCGATGGTTTTTAGTTTTCTTTCTGTCTTGCTTTTTCCTGTTATTGTTTGTTTTCTTTTGTTTCATTTTGTCTGTTTCGTGGGGCAATGCCCCATGTATTTACCAAAAAAAAAAATATAATATTTTTTATCATTGAGAATCAATTTATTTTTTGAAGCTCATTGATACTTTTTTTATGTGAATTTTTAATATAAGTAATATATTTATATTTTTTAATATGTGAACAATAAATCCGATTGAACCAATGTTCCAGTACATTGACTGAGTCGATGACCCGTCCGAGTTTTAAAACATTGCAAACTATAGTAAACAAAACATGTTTTGAAGAATGAGGGGCATGTTTGATTATGTTCTGATTTTTTGTTTTTAAATTTTTTTTTGTAGAATAGTTAATGAAATAGTTGTTTTATGTTTTTTTTTTGGTTTGAAAGTTATAAGTCAAAATATAAAATAAAAATAACTAAGATATATTTTCTAAATTATATTCTAAAAATTAAAAAACAGTTATGATTTTTAAAATTATTTTTACGAAACATGGTATCATCAAACAAAGTTTTTTATTTTTATTTTTCTGAAAATAAAAAAACGAAAAAAATTTTAGGAAATCAATGCCATATTGAAGGGCCAAAAGGGTTCGGTAAATACTGGCAATTACCGTAATATTTTAATACATGTACAGGTTGGCACAGTACTCCCTTATAATAGCCAATTCTGACGGTACGTCTCAATCGGAGGATATTTCATCAGAGATTCAAATCGTTTTAGCTTTAGATATATTGGCTTTCAATTTAATTTAACGAATTCAGCGTCCAGTCAATAAAACAATGTACTTATAAAAGATATTTTGATTAACAACTAACAAAGTTGAATTCAAAGTTTATTTTTTTATGCAAAAAAGTTTAAATCGAAATTAAGTAATATACCAACTAACATAGTTGAATTCAACTTTTATATCAACCAAAATTTAAATATGGCTTGCTTGATTAATAAATGAATGAAACTCGAGCATTTTTTTTCTTTCCATAAGCCAAACTTATATTTGAAGTGTTTGACCTAACTAATCTCAGTTACACTTTTAATGGTACTTATCGAGGGATAGTGATCATTTTGTCACATTTGGATAAAAAAATTACCAGACTGTCACGCCAACAATAAATTTTATCAAAATGTCACGCGGCATAATTCGCTACACAGTGTAGCGAATTATGCATGCAAGTAATTCGCTACACAGTGTAGCAAAATATGTCACGTCAGAACCAAAAATGCCACATGTCAAATTTCTCAAAATTCGCTACACTATGTAGCGAATTTTGAGAAATTTGACATGTGGCATTTTTTGTTTTGTGCATCCTGACGTGGCATATTTCACTACACTGTGTAGCGAATTACTTGCATACATAATTCGCTACACTGTATAGCGAATTATGCCACGTGGCATTTTGGTAAAATTTACTGTTGATATGGCAGTCTGGTAATTTTTTATCCAAATGTGACATTTTGGTCACTGTCCCCCTCATCGATTACATATTTAAACTTTATGCATATGTTTGTTAAAAGGGTTTAGTGTTTCTCTAAATTATCTCACGTAATCACAAAATGTCATTTAAAAAGAATAAAAAGAAAGATGTTTAGGAAACTTAATGTTTTAACATTCTCAAAATATCCTATATTTTTTCTCTAAATCTTAAAATAATGTTATTTTAAAATTGTAAAAAATAATTTTATCTCGTATAATACGAAAAACACTTTTTTACGGGGTTTAAATTAAGAGCACAACGTACCACTAGGGTTAGCCTAGTGGTGTGGGGTGTGTATTAGGAGTGTGTAGTGTAGGGTGTTGTGTTCAATTCCTTGTAACCTCAAAAAAAAAAAATTAAGAGCACAATCCCGTTCATTATTTAAAAACGCAAGGTAAATAACATATTAGATTTGTTCAAAAGACAATCATTGAGAAAAGTCATTGTATTATCTGTGAATTTATCTGTACAATAATCTGACAAAAGTTTGCGTAGATGTCATTATATAGCAATTTGATCTAATTAAGAAATTATGGTAATTTTTTCTTTTGATGCTAAAGAAAAATTTTATGGTGGGTTCTTAGGAATAAAAAAGTATCATCATAGTATGTAAATGCAATCAAGGATATGTATGATGGGGCTACTATATGTGTAAAAGCTTGTAATAGAACATTAAGTTATTTTTCTATCAGGTTAGGTGTACACCAAGGTTCGGCACTAAGTTCTTATCTTTTTGCCTTAGTGATAGATGAACTAATAAAAGAAATTCAAGAGGACGTGTCTTGATGTACGCTTTTTGCATATGATATTGTGTTTATTGATGAGACCAAAGACGGTATTAATAGGAACTTGAATTGTGGAGAAGCATTTTGGAGTCTAAAGGATTCACATTAAGTCGGAACAAGACTGAGTATATGAAGTGTGAGTTTTTTCAGGTAAAAGATAGAGATCAAGACCTCATGCATCCACTTGTTTAAGAGGTACCTAAGAAAGATGTTTTTAGGTACCTAGGATCAATTTTACAAAAAGGTGGTGAAATTGTTGAGGATGTAAATCATAGAATCAGAGTATGATGGATAAAATAGAGAAGTGCATATGGGTTCTTGTGTGTCCTCAAAATTCCCATTAGGCTAAAAGAAAAATTTTATAGAACGACAATAAGACGTGCAATGTTATGTATCTGAAAGTTGGCCAGCACATAGGCAACATGAACTAGTGCCAAAGGCAACCACCAAAGTTAATCCCCTACAATGGAGTCCGAGTGTGACAACCTACAATAATCACACACATAATGATCATCAATCACTTGTTCAACAAGTCATAAAAAAATAACAACATAAACAATCCCACTAAACATCCTAGGTTCGGCCATAAGGCCTAAACATGTCACCCAATCTGTTTCAATTTTGCCCAACCATCTCTATGGCTACACAACCTTTCGTAACACCACTAAAATCCTTATTCCCACTACATTGCAACTTAGCCTCATTTTCCCCCATTCTTTCCCTCTACGCCGAAACATGAAAGACAAGGGGCCAATGGATTTTTCTCACTTTACATGGTTCTACGTACTCATTTAGGTTAATTCCTAATCAATCCAACACTCACCACACACACTCATTAATCCAAAACATAAGTTTGCACAATTTTCCTAAAAATATTAGCCTAGGCCGAATTGATCGTCACGAAGGGTCCAAAGATTTTTCCATCAATTGATATGCATTTGACACTCATTCAACCTTATAATTAATAATTCAAGTCATACACAGCTCATTTACACAATTTCCCAATAACTTGTTTTGCAAATATGGAAAAAAGAAGAAGATTCTATGGAAAAGATGGTTACGAGGAGATGAAGGAGTCGGGTCACTTCAAATATGTGGTCTATCTCTAAAGGAAGGCAAAAGTGAAATGCATAGGTGTTGGAAATGAGACACAACCGCATAAAAAGCACAATACGTAGGTGTTTGAAATGAGGCACAACCGCATAAAAAACACAAAAGAGTTACACCTCAAGAAAGACAATGGTGGAATTGACTCCCGTTGATGATGGACAAAGAGACAGAACCTAAAGGGGAAAATACATAAATAAAAGGGTCTTATTTTATTTTATTTTTGGTGGTGAATAGCCCTTGCTACCTAACTAAACAGTTTATACATTATTATTAAATGTCTGGGGCGATTTTGTATGAATTTTGTTAAGAATGACATGGGGTAGGTATTAACTGAAGGAAAGAGAATTAATTTTCAAAGTTTAATGAAAGAAGATAGGAGTGATTGTTGTATATCTCACAATAAAATTAAAGACTAAAATGAACCCTGGCACGTTATTTAAATTATTTGATAGAGTATGTTAGCATCACTCCAACTATGTATCATTTTGTTACAATTAATGCATGGAAGTATTGGTCAAATCAATAGAAAATAAAATTGACGTAGTATAAGAGGAAAGGCCCTATGCTTCCCTCTATAGTTGATAAGTGTCATTACAACCCAAAATCTTTAGTGAGACTCAAATAATTTTTATATTTTTTTTTATTTCTCTAACACATCACATTACGCTAGAGTTCTTTGGACTTGAAGTGTGGATATGACATAGACCCATTTTTTTTATCTACCTTGTGCTACACAATCCCATTTTTTAATTTCACCTAGAAGCACTGTTTAAAAACTCGGCCCGACCATTGACCCGGTCGAAGTTAAGGGTCACGGGATTATGGGTTCAACCGGGATGTCACAGAGTCACTATGTTAACCCGGCTTTATATATCATAAATATATAAATATATATCATACATAAAAATATTAAAAACAAATCACCAATCATCAAGATTCAAAATATACTTAACATAATTCACTAATACAACCACAAGTCAATATTACCCAACCTGATTAAAGTATGAAAATACCAAAGTACAAAACTCTTATTCTAATGGGATCACTACGCTGACCCGGTTTTGCCTCTTTAGTGAGGGTCCCTGACAAAAGAAAATTTAAAAGGAGTAAGAATGAGTTTTTGTTTTCCATCGACGAAGGTAAGGATTTCATTTGAATGGTAAAATTCTTACCTTTGCTAGAAGATTCACGTCAGCGAGGTGAAGATTGAAGACATCTAGGTCACTGGGAGAGAGGAGAACGATTAGATTTAGGTTTGTAAGCATTTTTATTTTATTTTTTTAATAAAACGTTGTTTCATGGAAAAATTTTTTAAAGAAAATATGCAGTGACCCCCTTTGACCCCTCTGACCTGGGAGTCACTGAAACCCGGCCAGATTTTGGGGGTCGGAGGGGTCGATGTGCATATAGGGTCCAACTTGTGACTCCAACCCTCAGAAGGGAGGGGTCAGGATTGACCCAGGTCAGCCCAGGGGGCGGTGTGGGGTTTTAAAACACTGCCTGGAAGTGGGGTAGTAAGGATCGAACTTATAATCTCCTGGTCACTGCAGCTTTGATACCATAATAAATGTCACTTTAACTTAAAACCTTAAGGGTTTGGGTGAAACTCACTTAATTATTTTGTATATTTAATTAACGGTTCATCGACATCATAGCTGTACTAATCCCGAGATATGTGTATACCTTTGACGTAAAATGTTAACTCCCCGCCCTTTGATGAGTGGCTCAAGATTTCTATTGATTTAAATTATTTTATTTTATTTTTATATTAACTATGGTTATCTCTTTGAGATGAGTAGATTCTTTTGGGTATTCCCACAAGTTTTGACTATGAGACTAATATCGAGTGCAGAGCAGGTCAATGATTAAAGTTTTTTATCCCTCCTCAAAATAATATTTGTGAAGATTGAACAAGATCCTTCCCGCTTAGTCGGCTCCCTCGCACGAGCTACCATGATCGGATGATTTAAATCATTTTATAATTTCATTAATCAATGACCATGATACTATTAGTCTATGGGCTTTATTTTTGTTATGTTACATGATGTAACATAACCTTCTTACATACACAATTTTATGTGGGTCCTATCCCTTAATTTTTCTCTCTCCTTTCTTCTCTCTCATCTCTCTTCTCAAATGTGTGGGTAGGTTTGTTATGTTACATCATGTAACATAATAAACATAAAACCCTTAGTCTATTACATATTATAAAACATAAACCTCGTGTTAACCCGGTTTGTTAACATGTCATCGTATTAAGCTACGCTTAATTAAAATGCGGAATAACTTTTTTTTTAATTCAATTATGACGTCATTATACTTAGCCAAGTTGATTACTTAAATCAATTTCATAAAATATCGCCTGTATGTAAATCGCAAGACAACTAACTGAATACCCCATATATAAATATTAAAGTGAATATCTAAAGTCACGGATCTACAACACGTAGTCCGGACAATATCCTGATACATTATCTAACTTTAAATAAAAAAAGACATAATCAAGTCTATGTGGCATGGACAATCCCCATGCTCACCAAATAAGGCGACAATGCCCAACAGCAGTCTCAACAGCAAACAACATAGTACTATCTGAAGCTACAAGCATAAAACAGTAAACAGGATCCAGCATCCAACATGTCAGCACATACAGCAATATCTAACTCAACACTGGCCTCCTGCCACCCGAGGTCTCAACCCCATGGTTACCTGAACCTGAAATAAGCGTCCCTAAACGTGGGGTGAGATATCTAAATAAGAGATCTCAGTAAGCTGTGCAATATAAGTTCTAAAAGCAGTAATTTTCGGTATAAGTTCCAAAAGTATGCAGTGCAATAGATATCCATGCTATATGAGTTATAACTATTCTACTGGCCAGAGAAATGCAGGAATACATCTATTACCCACATAGTAGTACAAGGAAAACTGCTTGCACCTCACCCACAGCCTCACCATATTGTATGTACTACATACTCAGGCTTACCGTATAGGTGGACCCACATGCATATCATAAAAGCACATTACATATAAAGCTCAACAGCATTTCCAAAATATCTAAAGCATGTAACAGCATGCATAAGACCATCTCCCCATGGGACATGGTGGAACCACAACATGGCTAAACCGAGGACACGGAAGCTTACCTTGCAAGCTAACTATCCCAGCCAAGAGTCCACACAAGCTCAACGCCTTTAAACAGCTCAATCACAATCTGATTAAACAGTAATTCATCATTAATAACCATTACTCAAGGTTACATTAAGTTATTAAGACTTCCCATCTCATTTTAACTTGTTAAAGGCATTTTCTACAGGAGGTATTCGAATACTCCCCGATGAGTATTCGAATACTCCAGCTCTCCAGAAAGTATCCGAATACTTTCACTCAAGTATTCGAATATCACAAGGTATCCGAATACTTTTCCACCAGTATCCGAATACCACCAAGTATCCGAATACCAAACCTCAAGTATTCGAATACTATTAAGTATTCGACTACTTCTTCAAGGGTAATCAAATACTTTCTTCCCAGAAAGTATCCCAATACTCAAGCAATCACTACACGAAAAATAGGATTCAGCGTCGGTTTCTTCAAGGCGGTTGATAATCACCGCCTTTAAACCTGAAGCTTCAGGTATGTCAAGCGACAGCTTCCAAAATTCATTCCCTATTTCTCCTAATTCCTTAAGCCAAATTTTGTCCATTCTTATTCTCTTTGTTCCAGATTGATAAGTCATTTATCTATAGCCACACATTGTCTTACTATATCTCAAGCCATTTCCTGCATGTTTATTTCTATCACTCCTCTTTCTCTAGACCCCAATTTCTATTTTCCTTCATTTTCTCTAATTTGTCTTCTTTTTCTGTGCCCTAACCTAATCTCATTGTTTCATGTGATTCTTCCTGTTGATGAAAAAACAACATTGGCTCCATATCGTGCTTGTGTTGCTACGAAACAAAAGGTGAATCACGATTTTGTTTTTTGATTTCTGCTAGTACGTCATGAAGGAATGGACATACTTTGAATTTTGAATACATCATTCTTTGAACTTTCTGATTCAAAGTATTATATATTTCTGATTTTTACTTATTTTCCTTAATATGTTATGGGTTAATCGAGTGACACTCCAACTAGTTTGGGATGAATGTAATGGTGATGTTTTGAGCATGATCTGCTATGCTTGGGTGACTTTTTTTGTTTGATGTTTTAGGATTTTGATAGGATTTGGCCAATTTTTGATTCAGCACAATCGTGTGATTTTTGCAAGATATTATACTAATTTCTGTTGGTTTATGGAATTCTCTGCTTTTGTGATTTTTTGAATAGTGGTTGAGTTGAGTGTTTTCTTGAGAATTGAGAAGGTAAAACTCTCTCATTCGAACTCTAGACTCATCACTATTTGTATTTTCAACATTTTCACTTTTTTTAACATTTTTTTTCAAATCAGATATATGACACATACATACGAACCAAAGCCCTTTTAATAGTGTATTCTTGCATTTCTATGCTGGGGAGTGGGGACTATTGGTGTCTATAAGGTATTTTCTTCCCACTAACTGCGCACAGTTAGTGTGGGTTGCTGCACGTTTTCTCTTTAATTATTAACAGATCTAGATTTCCTGTTTAGGAAGAAATAACTTCTCTGATAGTTCCTATGCTTAAACCATGGATGGACCGATTTTCTTCTATTCTAGAAATTTCAGTTCAATCTAAAAATCCAGATGATTGGAGTATCAGAATAGAGGTTAGACCAATTTTCATTTTGTTTATGTGAAGAAGTAATTTAATTTTTTTCTTGTGGTGCCGTGGATCTTAGTGTATTTGTGAAATATTAGTCCTTAATGTCCATGGCATTATTTATGGTGATATGTTGTGACTCTAGTTTGTTCTTACAGTTCAATTTTCTCAACAAAAACATCCCATGGACCACACCCACCATTCGCGTCTACTGAAAATCTTTCATTCAGGTTAGTTAATATCTCAAAGATAAAATGTGGGATTCCTCAAAGATCTCATGTTTTCCTGATTCCCCCCCCCCCTTGAAATAAGAAATAAAGCTTATTTTAACTATTAATTCAATTTGTAAAATTTATCCCTTTTTATCTTTTTTTGTAATAATTGTAGCAAATTATCAGTTCAACCTTGTGAAGTGTTGTAGTTTGTAATGTGATTCTTTGCATCATCGAGACACATGTTATGTTGCAACTCCAGGATTGACCAAGTTAAGTTACAGTGGATATCAGCCACATGCATATTCTTGGGATGATTATCCACTACTCAAAGACATGTTGGATGTTGTAAGAATGATTTTTAATCAACATTGTTCCTCAATAACTCTACTAATAATTATAATAATATTTTTGACTAGTGGGATTTTGGCCCGTGTTTGTTAATTTGACTTTAATATTTGTTTCTACTTACTTTTGAAGGTCCATAAAGCTCTCCCTGGGAATAGTTTTAATAGCTTACTCTTAAATAGGTATAAAGGTGGTGATTACTATGTTGGTTGGCATGCTGATGATAAGAGGCTTTATGGACCAACGCCTATAATTGCTTCTCTCTCTTTTGGATGTGAACGTGACTTCATTTTGAAGAAGAAGCCATGTAAAAAATCTTGTGTTATGATTTCTTCTGGAGTTATCACTGCACTTCTTCAATCATGCAATTCAATTTTATGCTTTATATTTTTTTTTTTAAAATATGCCATGCCATCAGTTGTTCTGATGAAAAATTCTTCCTTATAAATTCTGGGAAACCGTTTTGTTCTTTTTAGTTGTCAAATCCTTTTTCTTGAACCTCACTACATTGCACACATTTTAGACATTAAGCTAATTAATTGCATGAAATCTTAAATAATGTTATTAGGAATATTTGGAATTATGATATAAAAATATGTTTAAATAAAAAAAAATGGCCCATGCAGGTCTCGAACCTGCGACCTTCGCGTTATTAGCACGACGCTCTAACCAACTGAGCTAATAGGCCATTTGATTTTCAATTATTAATATTCTAATTAAAATCTATTTACTAATCGCTTTATTTTTGTGTTTAGCAACCTCTGAAGATTGAATATGAAGTTGTAGAAATGTAGTTGTAGTTGGGTTTGAGAATTCATTCTGAGCAGTTTTGAATCTTTTGATGCTTCCCTATGCAGGGACACTACAACAAGGTGCCCTGCAATCCAATGCTGGGTCGGCGTCAAAAAACCGATTCAAAGGTACCACCATTTATTAAAAAATAAAATTTGTATCAATTTAATTTCTTATGACATATGAGAGTGAGTATATTTTGATTAGTATAGGCTAAATAAGAATTAATTAATATGGACTAAATTAATAATGAACACAATTATAGTGGAACCAAATATAATTTTTCACATATAGCTAGCTACCTAAAAAAAAATCAATTTCTTTCGATTTATAGCCTAGAAATTATATTTTATAATCTTTAATCTTTTGTGCTGGCAGGGGACTATCAAGCAATGAACATGGGGATTACATGGTTGTTGTTGTATAATTAGTACTGAATGAACATGCGAGTTTTGGTCTGAATTTTTTTAATTTTCTTGTTGAAGTTCCTCTGGTTTCTCTTGCTTTTGTATCTCTCAATTCTCATCTTGCTTTGCTTCTCTGAATCATAATCAGAAATAATAAAAATAGCGGTAAGTATTGTAGAGTTGTTTCTATTTTGCTGGTTTTTTATTTCTGCTTTTCGGCTTCATCTTTTAAGGTTTAAGGCTTGAATCAAAATCATTTAAAGCAGTACTATCTAGATAAATTCATATTCATAAATAAGTCCACCAACCCCGGTTAAAAAAAATATAATTTTTTAATGATATAAATAATTGTAAGATAACAGAGCAGCAAATAATTTTCCAAAAAAAAAAAAAAAAAAAAAACCAGCAGCATCAAATACAAAAAACAACGGCATCGCAGAATCGCGGCGGTTCAAAACCGCCGCTAAAAATATTAAAAAATTTATTAAAATATCATTTTTAACGTCGGTTAATTATATATAACGACGTTTTTATTTTTAACATCGGTTGTTCCAACGGTTGGGTGAAACCGACTCCAAAATTTTTAATGGCGCCAATTTTTAAGTCGGTTTTAAAAAGGCCAGTAAAAAATTTAGCGGCGATTCAAACCGCCGCTAAAATACTCTTTTGTTGTAGTGAATGAGTATTCGACTACCTGATGAACAAGTATTCGAATACTGCTCGAAAAGTATTCGAATACTTCTTCATCAGAATGCAGAAACACGAACTGTCTTATGCAAAATCCCAACTTTAAGGGTCCTCATGCGATTGGGAGTCCAATGACTCCCTAAACAGATGTTTATAAGCATGTTATGAACTCAGAAACACATCTCTTTACTTATATGGTTCAAGTTTCCATTTTTAATTGATTAAACAATCTTAAATCAAGAAAATAGCAAGGGGGTGATCATGTATACCTCCAAGGCTCCAAAACTCCGAAAATGAAGCACACTAAGAGTCCTCTACCCAGCACCAAGGTTCAGTTTCACAAGAGTCACAAAAATATAGTCAAAGCTTGGACCTTTCACTCCAAAGGTGACTCCTTGAAGCTTCCCAAAGCAAGGAAATGGCTCTCACCAAAAAGAACCACCAACACAACCCACAAACAGTGAGCTCAGCCCTCCCACACACACACTAGAGGCTGCAACAACTCAGAAAAGAATGGCTTTCCACTACACAAGGTTTACTCTCCATATTTAAGATGATTCCAAAAAGAAATAAGGAAGAGAAGGCCACTAAGCTCACAAGGCGAAGAGAGACCAGCAATGGAACAATGTAAACACACACTGATCAGCCCCACTCACGTAGAAAAGAAGGATCTAGGGTTTTGTGCCCTTAATATATGTATTTATAGCCACTTGGGCATTTAACGCGCAGTATGCGTATTAATAGCTACGCAAAACATTTTAATCTCAAACTTTGGAATCTTAACCTACTCATTTTTCTAATATTTTTATTTTATTTTTCGGAGCACCTTTCCGGTACCCGTTTTTCCATAGCCAGTATCAGTTCTGGCATCAGTTCTCATTATCTTGACTTGAAACTTATTTTACAAGTCCTACCTATTATTCTAGTAATTATCATGCACTTATATAATTTTCTAGGATACTTCACCGGTACGCATTTATACCGGGTAGCAGAACCGGTATCTGCGCTTTTCGCCCGAAAAATGACTTTCAGCATTATTACCCACTTACTATAACTATTAGAGCCTCCTACTAATTATTAGGGTCAATTATGGAATTATTTCCTAATTATCACATTTATTTAATTAATCTCCTTAATTAGCGGTGTGGGTTCTTACATCTACGACCTACAGTACAAGGAGCACTGCTTGTACCTCACCCATAGATTCACCATCTTGTATGTCTCCTCATACTCAAGCTTACCGTCTAGGTGGTACACCACATACATATCATATGGCACTTGCATTGAATTAAAACAGCTCAATAACACTTCAGTAATCATCATATAATTTTATAAAAGTACCTCATGCATGTAATGGGCAAAACCGAGGACACGAAATCTTACGTCGTAAGCTATAAATCCAACTCAAGAGTCCACACCAGCCCAAGGTCCACAAACAGCACATTCATAATCTGTTTAGATCAAAAATCTTATCAACATTCAAAATCTAGGAGTTCATCACATTACGATAACATTTCCTTTTTCGTTTCATGCCTTTAGGCTCCTATCAAAGCCATAAGCCTTTTTTTTTGTACAAAGCCATAAGCCTTTAATCTAGGTGATTCTGACTTAGTTAACATATTACAGAGGATCATACTAGCCTCTCGAGGGTCCAGAAACCCAATATAAGCTTATGTTTGGACAGAACAGGTCAACATACGAATTTTCCCAGAACATCCGGATATTTCACTGGGACATCCAGATATCCATATCCGGATATCTCAAACCCCAGATATCCATATCCGGATATCAATATCCGGATATCATATCCGGATATTTCGCGACAGAATGCAGTTTTTGCATTTTGCGAAGACTTAACCTTTAACATAGAAAAATTATGAATAAAGGTTATGGTTTATACCAAACGCTCAAAACAGAGGAAAGGCGGTGGCTTGAAGCTTCTTGAGCCACTTCACAGTGCAGCAAACACAAGACAACGAATTTGACTCCACAAGTTGGTGTTTCTCCATCACAAGATGACTTCTCAATGAGCAAGGAAATGGCTTCTGTAACAACCTGTGTTAACCCGGATTGTTAACATACTATCGTATTAAGCCACGCTTAATTAAAATACGGAATAACTTTTTATTTAATTCAGTTATGGCGTCATTAACCTTAGCCAACTTGATTACTTAATCAATTTCATAAAATATTGTCTGTATGTAAATTGCAAGACAACTAACTGAAATACCTCATATATAAATATAATGTGAGTATCTAAAGCCACAGGACTACAAAACATAGCCTGGACCATAAATCCTGATACTTTAATACAACTTTAACTAAAGAAGACAATAACAAGTTTATGTGGCATGGACAAACCCCATGCTCACCAAATAAGTCACAATGCCCAACAATAGTCTCAGCAGATAATAACTTAATCATAGCGGAAAACATAAACAGTAGTCAATATCCAGCATGTCAGCATGTCAGCATATCACAATAATATCTAACTCAGCTATGGCCTCCTGCCACATGAGCCCTCAACATTACCTGAACCTGAAATAAGCGTCCCCAAACGTGGGGTGAGATCTCTAAACAAGAAATCTTAGTAAGACAAGGGGTCCTCAAGGATCTTCCACCCCAAGCTCACTTACATGTGCAATATAAGTTCAAAAGTATAAGTTCCAAAATCAGTGCAATTCAGTAGATAATCATGTCATGTGTGTTATAACTATTTTACTGATCAGAGAAATGCAGGAATACGTCTATTACTCACATCAGTACACGCCCATGTTGTACCCGCCCACAAGACCGCCCCATGACTTCCTGTCTAGGCGTAACACAACATACATATTATAAGGCAATTGCACGTAACAGCTCAACAGCATTTCAATAAAATAATACATGAAAAACACATCATGCATATAAACCATCTCCCATGGAATATGGTGGAACCAACAATGGCTAAATCGAGGATACGAAAACTTACCTTGCAAGCTAAATATCCAAACCAAGAGTCCAACCAAAGCTCAAACCCCAAATACAGCAAAATCACAATCTGTTTTAGACCAACAATCATATCAATAATCATACTCAACAAGTATATTGTAAACACTCAATTTTATCCTAAATATTTAAAAATAACGAAAAAATAAAAAAAATAAAAATCGTCAACACTGAATTTTTGTTTCTTTTATTCAAAAAAAAATCGAAAAGAATAATAATGAAAAAGAAGAAAATCCCAAATCTGCAAATAAAAAAAATTATAAAAAATAAATAAATAAATAAATGTCGCCAGAGAATCTTATGCGTATACGTTTAAGCTTACTTGTAAGTTGAAGTCTGCTGCTAAACGATTGACAGAGGGAGCGGCACGCAAGTTATCAAAGTGAAAATTAACGAGTTTAAGGAGAATTATATTCTAAGAAAAATGATTGTGTTATGTTATAGAGATTTATTTTGTGTGTCAGAATTTTTTGGTCGCAGGCCCCATAAAATATTGTGTGTAGGAAATTTTTTTATCATATTAAAGGATAGATGATAAACCCAAAATTAATATATATTATTAGGATTTGATTTTCTCATGTTACATGAGAATTTGTGACTCAATTATTGGTGGGTCCCACATTTATTAAAAAGAGAAAAAGAAAAGAAAAATTTTGCACACAAATTGAAGGGTCATAACATGAAAATTTAATTCTTATGTAACATCTGTTATTAACGGAAGCGCAGGGGAGGAGGAGAAAAGAGAAGATCTTTATACTAGAAAAAGGTTAGAATAGAAAAATGGTTTTATAAGAGTTATAAAGATTGTGATTGTGTAATGTTATAGAAATTAGTTTGGTGTGCTGTAAATTTTTTTTTCTTTATAAAATATGCATCCCACTTGTGTGTGTAAAAAAATTTATTATATCATATTAAATGAAAAATGTAAATCACATAGAAAAAATATAAAAAGAAGGAGAAGGAGATTTTCTTAGATAGAGGTATCTGTGTTCCTGAAAGAATGACGGTTAGAGGCAAGGAAAAAAAAAAAGAAAGAACTTTGAGGGAGCGAACTATCGATTCTGACATAGAACTATGAACAAAATTTTCAAAGAAAGAATAAAGGGTAGTTGTCTAACACCGTGAGCTCCAATCACCGTCGTGTAAACCCACCACCATGTCTGATCGGATAAGCCACTGCAAGCTGTGCCGCCACCGCGCGCCTCTTCTGTCCAAATCGTGAAGTCACCTGGTGGCAGTTGTGCAATAGAGCTCTTTGGAAACCCATCTCCTTACTTTTCTTTTTATGAGGATCATTAAGTCTTTTGTTTTTATGTTTTATCTGCTACTTGTCTTCATATAATTTATGAGTTTTTTAAGAGTTATGTAGTAGAAAAAGTGATTCTGTTATGTTACAGAGATTCGTTTTACGTGCTAGAATTTTTTTTGCTGTGGGCTTCACAAAATATTATATGTAGAAAATTTTGTATGATCACGTTAAATGATAGATGATAAACCCATCATTTATTTGCTTCTATTATATGATGTTCATGCTATTTATCTTTTGTTATTAACTTTTTAGGTAAACCTCTTGTTATTAAATTTATCCATTAGGTAAGCTCAAAAAGTTTTCCTTTTATTCGCTCTACTTTGTTGATATTTTGCATGTTTGCACTGATGCTTTTAGGTGTTTGCTTGCATTGAATAAAATAATGATAAACACAAAATGGGTTGCATTTCGCTGCACTTGTCTTTATATATTTGAATTGTAATCCCCATCTTAACAGAAGCTGGTCTAGCCGATAAAGATAGTATAAAAGGTTGAACCAATTAATCTGCGTATGAAATCATGATGCTGTCTTGACTTGTGGATCTATTTCATTTTATTTTTTTTAATTAAAAGTAGATGAACTCAACTTCATTCTATTGGGCATGGGATATCGTTACCCATTTGATTCAATGATAGATCGTATTGTTCTCTCTTAAGGGCTAGATCCAAAAGTTTAAAACCTTTTTTACTTCTTGTTAAAAACTTACACTTATATGATTACTTGATGCTAAAATCAAATATTGGGCGATTAGAAGAAACCCAAATGTATAAACTCTCTTGAGGTTAGAAAGATAAAGTAAATAATAGTTATAAATTAATATAGGAAGTGGGGAGTTAAAATTTAAAATTAAAACAGATTAGTTAGCTTAATATTTCGCCTATTATTAATTGCTTCATTATTATTTTATGTAATTTACTCTTTGCATATAAAATGTGATTAAATATTCTTAAAGTTACATATAAGTCAAAAATTGTATTTTCTTTTTTCTCTTAACTATAAAAGAGCTAATTTAGTTGCGACAGCTTGTTAACTCTTATATCTTTTGTTTGGATGATTTTGGTTGGGACAACTTGGTGATTCATAACTCATAATAAAATTATATTTTTAAAATTATTATATACGGATTAACTGAGTTGAGACAGCTTGTTAATCCTACATCTTGTTCGGATCATTTTGGTTGGGACAACCTGATAATCCGGGAACATCGAATATAACCAAGTAAAAAATTAAAATCATTATACCAAAAAAAAAAATTTAAATCAATAAACACATAAATATTTTCTTAAGAACGACGTAGCTTTGAATTCTGCACTGCACCGGAGGATACGTTGGAGCGGAACCCTTTCCATCGGGCTAAAATAAAATTTGCTTATTTTTCGTAATAAAGGATTAGCTGAGTTGAGACAGCTTGTTAATCCTGCAATTATCATTTCAGATTATTTTAGTTGTGACGGTTTGGTAATCTGAAAATTCTAAATTTAAATCAAAATAATCATATTTATATTTTATGGGAAAAAACAAATGTTTTTAAAAGCTATTAATAATTTGCACAATTAATTTAAGGTAACCGTTTTTTTTACGGATGTGTCAGGGGTGTAGTGAGATTAAGTTTTCACCCTTCCCTGCGCATAATTAGACTCTCAAACCCTTGATCTATAATTTTAGAGATCAGTTCATAATAAAAGGTTTTCCAATTTTTCCAATCTAAACTAGCTGCTAAGGAGACGTCCCCCAGCAGCTCAGACTCCACATTCTCTGACGTTCCACCCCCACCATCACTGACTGTGAACTCTCCACCACCCACCACATCACCACCCTCTCCTAGGAAACAACAAGGAGAGGGGAGAACGGAAAAAGAAGTAGCACCTGCTGCAGAAACACAAGTGGCTGAGCAAGAAGCTCAGCCACCAAGAAGAACTGACAAAGGAAAGGGGATTCTTGTAGAGTCCCCTAAGAAGAAGAAAAAGCTATCCGTCCCCAGAAAACTGAGTCTGGGAGGACCCCTCTCTTGCCCTGTTATCTGTCCCGATACCTCTGGGGACGAGGCTCTGGCTAGAGCTCTAGCAGAGGAAGAGGGGATAATGATTCCTCCACTGATGGAGGAACCCATTGAAGCAGGGCCCTCAGTATCTAACATACAAGAAGAGCCTATGACTGTTGGCAGCAGCTAACCACAAAACCAGCAGAAACCCTCTACCTCCACTCTAGCAATTCCCCTCCCCACAAAGAAGAAATCACAGATTGGGATTGCTGAGATATTTGAAATGCTAGGGAAGAGGGTAGAAAGGCTGCTGCCAGCAAGACAATCCGTTCCCCAACCTGACATGACCAATACCACTGAAGAGCTTAAGGCACTAAGGAATGGATTGGACCAGCTTTCTTCATCCTTCAACCAATTCCAGGAACAGCAGAAGGAAGAAAGAGAGCAGCTTCTCTGCACCATCAGAGCAGCCATCAAATACACCAGTGCTACATCTTTCACCTCCACCATGCAAGCTGTCAAGGGAGAGCTCAGAAGAGCATCTGACTCCCTAATACTATCCAACTCACTGTACAATCATAGAGCTGAATTATTGCTCAATAAGCTCCTCTCCAAGCATTCTGAAGAACGCAAAGAAACCAAGGAAGCCTTCAAGGCCTTTGGAACTTTCTTGGAGGGGAGAATCTGTCAGTTAGAAATAAGGATGTGGGATACTGAAAAATAGCTCATCAATATTCGCAATGGTAAGGGAATGATGAGGACAACCATCAACCACCTCGTTACTATAATCAGTGATCTCATTAAGGACGCTGAGAAATGGCTCCCTGTAGCTGAAGTATTAAGATTAAGGGATCAGCTCAGAAGGAGGACACTTACACAAGAGGAAGTTAATGCTACCAAGGAAGCTGAGAAAGACCCTAGACGTCCCCAATAAAAAGGAGAAAACCCTCCTATCTGTTTAATTCTGTACTTTATTTTCAGCACTTATTTCTTTTCCGTCCCTTGTAAATAAATTTTTTGCAATGAAAAATACTTTTTGATCAAACTGCTTGGTACATACATTTCAGTTATAGTATTAAGATTGCCCAATTTCTTGATTAACCAACTACATGAGACACAAAGTCACTGATTGATCATGCTTATTCTTTCTCTGAGTATTTGAAATAGAAAAAGTGCGGGGAATTTAATCCTCAGATTTTTGAAGGAAGCTGATCTGTGTGAACTAAAGCTGGTAAGGAACAGAAAAAGGCCAAACACTCACTTATGAGCTATGTAGCACCGACACGACACATGATACGATACGACACGAGACTCCGACACGTCAATCTTAAAAAATTATGAATTTCGACACGTTGGGACACTTTTTAATATTAAATAATATTTTTAAATTATATAGTGTATATTTCATTTAATATTCAATAATTTAACAAAAAATAAAAAAATTAATAATACCCGTCAAAATATTATCTTTCAACTTTCCTTTCCAATCCAAAACCACATAAGAAAAATTGATTCAAAGTCGGAATCCAAGGTGTTACATAAAGGGAGAAAAAAGAGAGAAAGAAAAATAAAAATCTGATGTAACCAATGGCAACAGCAGCAAAAAAATTCACCGACACCCAATACCAAAAATTGTAGCAGCGTTCTTCACAAAAGGCAAAAACATAAACTAAAAGAATACACTGTAAAATAAGAACGTCAAGAATACAATCAAACATTATAAAAGTTGGAAGCTTTAATTAAAAAAACAAGATTTGGGATGAAAGAGAGAGAGAGAGAGAGAGATCAGATCATATTAGAGAGATATTAAGGAGGAGGAGACACGGTAAGAGCGTAACAGGAATGATAATGATGGTGCTGAGATCATAACAAGATCTTTACAAATATATTTTATTTTTAAAAAAAAATTTAAAAATTTTACGAAATGTCATTTGACCGTGTCGGAGCGTGTCGGACTCGGTCAAATTCGCGTGTCGGAATGGTCAACGTTTAGGAAAAAGTTGACCGCGTGTCCAACACCGTGTTGGAGTGTGTTGCCGTGTCGGAGCGTGTCGGAGACGACTCTCCCTGTTTTTTGGAGTGTTCGTGCTTCCTTGCTTATGAGAGCGTTCCTGAGGTGTAACCACAATGAAACTTCTAAACTTGCCTGAAGCTGTAAGTACTGCTGAGGAACAGATAGATTCCACTAACAAGGATCAACCAACCAAACACTCACTTCATCTCATTCCCACAAACACTTCCACTACACCAACACACCATCTGGTCAACCAAAAAAGGGCAAGGAACGAACTCAAAAATGAACAAAAAGGACAGAAGAAGAAAAACAAAGGAAAAAGGGACAAGCATTCAAAAGAATTCAGAACAAAATACCAGAAAAACCTTCCTTCAAGAAAGAGAAAGGTACAAGAAAAGGTGTTCCCTCAATCAGAAAAAGTCCAAGTTCAAAGGCACGAAGATAAACGTTCATTGACCCCACAATTAATACCATAATTTTTCATACACTCATCCATCCAAAGATCCTTGGAAGGGAAGACATCTACTCCTCATAGGAAAACAGCAGAAAGGCAAGTTCTGAAGAATCACATCCAGGAATGGACAGAGCAAACACTAACCCTGAGTGATAGTGAGACAGAAGATCAGCAACTTTCACTTGGAACAAATTCTTCTTACTTGATACCTATGGAGAATAGCTCATTTTTTGAAAAAGTTTATGATTGCTCACTGGCTCAAGTTTCTATCTGTTGAGCTATTCTTTGAAATTGGACAGCCCAATACAATATTTCTGATTTGTTTGAGGACAACCAACAGTTTAGTTTTGGGTGTTTGATGGGACGTAAATTCGTTCTCATCTAAGCCCATTTTGATGGCAAAATACCGCACGTTCCCTCATCTGATGAGCAACTTCAGCATAAAAATCACTTGTTTTGTACATTTGTGATAAAAACACAGTGGGGGAACGTATGGTAACGTATTCCTTTAAAATATATTAAAAGGGGAACGAAATGAGACGCATTTAATGCACCTGCTCCACTCATTTAATGCCTCTGTACACTTTGCAGGAAACGTGGACTTAAAGTCTTCTAAAAGCAGAGGCGGTGCACCAACTGAGCAGCAGGAAACGTGAAGAGCAGAGAATCAAGAGTTCTTATTGGCTAAAAAATAAAGCAAGGCATGGGAGGGACTGGAAACAACGACTAATCATCAACAAATCCTGACCTATCCAGCAATCTGCGTAGCTTCTATACTCTGCTGCCACCATCCCGTCTCCTCACTCAAGCAACCAGCTCTAAGGGATTTACAAGATTGCCACTCCTCTTCCATCTATAAATAGGACGCCCTACGCACAAAAACATCATCGAATCCTGGAGGGTTTGAAGTCCAAAAGGAAGATATCACTTAGTAGTAGTTAGTAGCTTAGTTTTACTTTAAGTTGTAACTGTAGTTAAGTGACAACCCCTCTTCTCTTCTTTGTATCAACCTCTAAGACTCCTCACGAGCATCAAACCATCCTTCTCCATTTTCGTTTTCTTCTGTAAACTGTCTTTTAAATTTAATATAAGTGTTTTTCTCTTTGTTCCATTCGTTATCTCTCAACTGAATCTCGGGTCTATGGGATTTCAGTTTGGAATAATTATGTTTAAAATATCATCCATGAGCTGAACTATCTGTGGAACGGATAAACTGCAAAACTCTTAGAGAACTATTTTCGAAACTCTTGACTGAAGCTTTTTGGTCTTTCTCTGGCTGAGTAAGTTATATTCATTGTGTATCAATGGAAATTGAACACATACTGAGAAAGGAACTTCCATAAGGAAGAGATTCCAGACAGCTTAGCCATTGGGGGAAGGTAGTGTCATGGCAAAAACAGTACTGGTCACCTTAGGAATAAGGGGCCAACTCGTCCATTTTAAAGTTCTGTACTGAGTACCTATTGGAGTCAAGGGAGCCATAGGAATATGGAAACTTATGAGTCATCTAGTCCATGAGCTGAGGAATCAAAGTTGGCAGATAAGACATTGGGACAAAGCCAAAAAGTGCTAAGTCTTGAGCAGAGAAAATAACTATTTAAGAATGGAACAGTGAATCCGTTCCTTCTGTTAAACTGTTTTAAACCACCCATCTTGTTGTCTCTTAATTATAGTTATTTCTGTTTAAATATTTTTACTTTATTTAATCTGGTAACCATCAAACTTCAATGAATATTATCTCACCTTCTTATAAACAGGAAGGACCACATACATAACGCAGCGAGCAATTGTTTTTCATCATATTGCACTTACTGTTCCTGAGGAACGTTGTCAAGACAGTAAGGAACGTCTGACCTGATAGTTCATCCACTAACTTTTCTTGTCATTTTCATTCTTTATAAAGCAGTATAAGACAATATCTAGAGTTCTATCCTCGTGGGAACGATAATATGGGCCTTAATACACCCGTTATTACTTGATGCGTGCACTTGCGCACTTGGGTTGGAAGTAAGGGAACGAATCTGTGTTCTATTTAGAACAGAGGAACGTCCCTCATTAGAACTTATATTTTTCCACCATCAGCAAACCACCCAACACATACATCTACGACCTACAATATAAGTAACACTGCTTGTACCTCACCCACAGATTCACCATCTTGTATGTCTCCTCATACTTAGGCTTACCGTCTAGGTGGTGCACCACATACATATCATATGGCACTTGCATTCAATTAAAACAGCTCAAGAGCATTTCAGTAATCATCACATAATTTCGTAAAAGCACCTCATGCATATAACTCATCCCTCCATGAGGTATGGTGGGACCAATAATGAGCAAAACCGAGGACACGAAAGCTTACCTCGCAAGCTATTAATCCAACTCAAGAGTCCACACCAGCCCAAGGTCCACAAACAACACAATCACAATCTATTTAGACCAGAAATCTTATAAACATTCATAATCTAGGAGTTCATCACATTACGATAACATTTCCTTTTTTGTTTCATGCCTTTAGGCTTCTCTCAAAGCCATAAGCCTTTAACCTAGGTGATTCTGACTTAGTTAACTTATTACAGAGGTTCATACTAGCCTCTCAAGGGTTCAGAAACCCAATATAAGCTTCTCTTTGGACAGAACAAGTCAACATACTAATTCTCCCAGAATATCCGAATATAACGGGGACATATCCGGATACCATATCCAGATATCCATATCCGGATATCATATCTGGAAATTTCGCAACAGGATGTAGTTTCTGCATTTCGCGAAGATACCCCTCCAAGGTTCCATTTTTGACACTTCTAAACGTTAAGCATGCATTTTTAGACACATTTAGACCAGTGTTCATGCTAGTTACTTGATCATCTCATTTGACATGCCAAGACTTAACCTTTAACATGGAAAACTCATGAATAAAGGTTGTGCTTCATAGCAAAGGCTCAAAACAGAGGAAAGGCGGTGGCTTGAAGCTTCTTGTGCCACTTCACAGTGCACAATTAATATTTATAGTCTCATTAAATTAATTCGTCGGTATTAGCGCTAATAGCTACACTAATCATTTTAACTCCAAACTTCATATTCTGAACCTAGCCGTTTTTCTAAATTTTTTTCATATTTTTATTATAATTTTTGCTGCACTTTGTCAATACCCGTTTTAACGTAGCCAATATCAATTCTGACGTCAATTCTTATTGTTTCCACTCCAAACTTGATATAACAATCCTAGATATTATTCTAGGAATATTCAAACACTTATTATAATTTTTCGGGATACTTCAACGGTACGCATTTATACCGTGAAGCAAAACCGGTATCTGCACTTTTCGTGAGAAAAATGACTTTCAACGTTATTAAGATCTTGTGATAATTATTCTAACCTTACCATATTTATTCAAGGTCGATTATGGAATTATTCTCTTAAACTCATAATTAATTATTCAAATTCTTAATTTAACGGTGTAAGCTCTTACACAATGCATTATCAAACATTGGATAATATTATCTTATACAATACATTACTTTTACAATATCATGCGAAACACTGAATAGTATTAAAATTTAATCAGACCTTAATACAATCAAATCTTATACTATCAAGTCTTATACTATTAGGTCTTATGTTATTCTGCACACCAAACATGCCATTAGCCTATGATAATCTGGTAAGGTCTTGTACAACATGTTTAGTAAATGGGTAATTAACTTGTCATGTTATAAGACAAGAATTAAATTTCTTGTAGATAGAAGATTATAGTGGGACCCACTAAAAAATGAAATAAAATAAAAATAAAAATCATAATTCCCATTTTCAAGGTCTCTCCAAGAAAGAATAGTAGTTTTACGATAACAGGACAAGTTGATTTCCCTTAGTAAATATATAATAGACCTAAATTAATAAATATATTTAAAAATTAGGTCATAAATTTGTTTTTAATAGATTTGATATTATAGGTTAGCTCATATTATATTGTTTATTTAAATAAGTAAAAATTATTAATTAAATAAAAAAATATTATTTTAATTTTTATAGTTTTTGATAAATATGATAGGCTAGTAATAGGGTTAAGTTAGACCTATAATTTAACTACTTAAATCACGTTAGGTCACATTAAGTTCGACCAATAAATCATAACAAGCTCAATATTTTATACAATACAACGGTTTAATGTTTCTCATCTTATACGATATAAATTTATTTCTTACAGACACATAAAAGTGTGTGTGACCCATGTAAAGAGAAGAGAGAGAAAAAAAAGTATGGATCCATACATTTTTACGTGTGAATAGGAGATAAATTTATCTCTTACAACATGAGAAACATCAGACCTTTTTATAAATAAAGTTGGACCAATTCAGAAATAGCCTATTTATACCCCTAACATTGAAATATTTATACCCTAACAATAATAATCAAAATGTTGTTAGTAACTAGTGCCTTGAGAATATTTATTAAAAAAACATAATACCGTTCACTACATTATTTTAATTATCTAAATAATAAAGTATATATATATATATATATATATATATATATATATATATATATATATATATATATTACATATGATCAACACTATTTTCCACACATGGTTTCAGTCTCAAATGTCATTCTCGATAGAATCCTCCACTTTGCTTTTGCCATTCCCAGCCACAAAGTCGAGATTGTATAGTATAAGTACCATTGCCATTGAAGCTAAGAAAGATAACACAGGCCCAAAGATCCAAAGTAGAAGTGAAAGTGCTGAATAGAAAAGCCTGTTCCCCACTATATTCAATATTGTCGCCTTCCCCAAAAGCTCAGTTAAATATTCTGGGGTCACCATCGTCTTAACATCTTGGGGTGTGCAAATGAGGATATTCACTTGACTCATAAACCTTACAGATAGTGTGTGACAGAAAAATGAGAATGATAATATAGTAAGAAGAGTGGCACATTTCAGTGCCACCAAAAAGCCCACATCTGCTCCAAAAAGTGATTCGTTGATTGGTTTTGTAACACTATAAGTGCTGCTTATGAGTGTCCCTAGGCCAGCACATAGGAGAATGGATGTTGTGGCCATAAGGGTTGACCCCATGATTACGTTTCGAAGAGATTGGACTGCTACTATGTTCTTCTTGTCAATATCCTGCAACTTCAAATCTTATTTGGTAAGTAATTTGCTTAATAAGTAAAGTATATGAATGTTATATAAATAAACAGCGAGAGAGTTCTGTTACAATCGTTGATATACATATGAATGTTATTTTATTTTACTATTTTCAACTTGAGATAAAACTATCTCTCAAAATTCCAAAATTATGTCCGTTGAAGTTAGGGGAATTAATGAAGGATAATTTAGAAAATTTGTATGTTTTTGTTATATGGATTTTATTAAAATATCGTTAATTAATTCCCTCAATCTCTAAAATCAAGTAATTTTAAAATTGCTAGACATAATTTTATCTTATGGTGATGGAGAAATGATAAACCCGATTGAAAAATATACATTTTTTTTTTAACTTTACAAAACAATGAACCACATTAATATATTCTTAAGGGTTTATCATCTATCATTTAACATGATCACAAAAAATTTCCTACACACAACATTTTGTGGGGCCCGCAGCAAAAAAAAAAAACTTCAGCACGCAAAACGAATCTCTATAAGACACAATCACTTTTCTTACAACATAACTCTTATAAAACGCTATTCTTAATTCAAATAAAACCCTATTCTTTATTTTATTTCCTAAAATACACTCACTTTTCCTACAAGATAACTCTTAAACGGTGACTAAAAATTACGAAAGTGCATAAGAGTATATTGAGAGCATGATCACTGGAAACCATAAGGTCCATAACTTACCGAACAGCTGACTTTAACGGTGATTTCTTTTTTATCTTAATGCTTTCTCTCTCTTAGCTCTTATTAATATTAATTTATCTATTGAGACTGATATCCTCTCACTAAAGTCACATGACATGAAAATATAAATTCACGCAAAAGATAAATTATACTTTCTTCATAGTAAACAGGAGTTGGCGTTGTAAAGGCAAAACTAAACACTACTTAGTAAGTTCAATAAATAAATAAAACAAGTTCATCCCGCATGTCATAATAAATTAAGTTGTATATGTATAAGGATACCAAAAAAAAAAAAAAGTTGTATATGTTTATGAGACAGGATCCGTTTACAAACTTTTTGGAATTTTTTTACAAATTACACTATATTCTCCCGGAAGAATATAGTGTAATTCGCAAAAATTTATATTCTCCCGAAAAAATATAGTTTGTAAGAGTTTGTAAACAAAAACGTTTATAAATATAACATGCCCCTATGTATATATAGAACTCTAATAGCATACCTTCATCATGGCAGGAACCCAAAATCGCCGACCATCAGCGTCTATTCCAAAGATTGTGGTGAAGGGTTGTGTCCGAATCTTATGCCATAACCAAACATGATATGCAATGATAATCACTAACCCAAATGGCACAAGCATCAGGTCCATATAATATTTTCTCCACTCCATTTATATAAACCTCTTGCTAACCTCTTAATTTCACCTTAGTTGAATGTACACAGCTCTCTAATATGTGTGAATATAAATAAGATCTATAGATATATATAGAGAGACCCTAATGGCTACTTTGAGACATATTCTTTTCACGTAGCTACTTATGGAATCATGTATATTTCAATGAACGCAGTGAGACGGTTGACTGAAACGTCAAGACATTTTGTTCCTGGTTTCAACGAGCCTGAAAAAGACAGGGTATTTGGCGTTTACCAAAATTCGACATTTTATAACAATGTCACGACGGTCTTACAAATTTATCACCATTCGTTTTTCAATTTAAAATTAAACGGCGTGAATATTGAATACTTAAAATTTAGTTTATGTCAATATATAAGTTCTTCGTATTTTATTTTATTTTGTTTGTTCCACGGATATTCCCACCCATTTAAATGGTATTGATCTCTTCTTTTCTTTTCTTTTTTGTGTGGTGATCTCTTTTTTATTGTAGAATGTGAAGATTTTTGTCACGATAAAATTACTTTTTCTAAAAATTGAACCAAAAATACCAAACGGTGGTAACTCAGCTGGCCCATGAGAGCTAAGCAGGTGGGATGAGAGCCTGTGTTCGAATCTCTACAGTACCACTTTCGAGAAGGGTCTAAAGCCTTAATTCTGGACCCGTCCTGAATCGATTAGTTGATTGGAATATTTCCAAAAAAAAATTGAACCAAAAATCTGTCAGTCATGTTCAGCATCATTTAGGAAAAAGAATTTATTGGTAATGATTACTTATATAATTAAGTTAATGTTATGTTTAAATTCAATAAAGTAATCCTCTATTATTAAAAAAGTACTTATTTTCATATTTCAAATTTTATCTTATATATATTTTTTTTGGGTAGAAATTTCTATCTGATATATATTATTAATAGTAGGCATAAATGATTATGATAGAAAATAAATAATCCTTGTTCTATTGTAAGATTAAATTCCGCAAATATGAAAAGGAACTGCCATAATTAATTTTAATTATTCTTTTGTCGGAATCTTAATGCAAGATTTGAAAATAATTTAAAATGATATAAAATGCATATCAAAGCAAAAAATGACTAATTATGGCAGAATAAAAAATAACAGAATAAATATATAAAAAATTGACCGATCGATGAGAGAGGACGCTGCCACAGCCTCAAATAAGTATCAAAAGAGAGAGTGCAATAAAATAATAAAATTAAAAAGAAAAATTGAAAGAACCACCGTAGAGAAAACGTTATATTTATAATTAAATAATTGAAAATGAAAAAGAAAGAAAACGGCACAGCGCCACTAACGTGAAGGAACTGATACGATTAGGATTAATTATAAATGACAGCATTTTCCAACTATTTTCGAACTCTTGTTCTCAATGTGTTAAAATCGTTACAAAATTTTACTTACCTGCATATTAAATCAAACTAAAAAAAAACTGTAACTTCTAGAAAACTAAAATGTTATTGTTAATATAGTAAATTCAAACTTTTTATTTAAAACTTAATGTATGAATAAGGTGTAATTTAAAAAAAAAAAATCAAAATATGTAGTAAAGCGAAAAGCTATTGTATATCCTAATAATTTTTTAGTAAAAAAATTGACTGTTAATTTTGACAGATAACAGTTTATATTATAAATTAATAGTAAATGGGAAAGTTCAATAATATAATAAAAATGTTAAACAAAAATAAAAGAAAATGTATGGGAGCTAAGCAGGTGGGGATGAGAACAAGTGTTCGACTCTCCTAATATCTTTGGGAGGGATTTAAAGCTTTAATCATGAACTCGCCCCGAATCAAATTAGTTATGAAGCAATGAACTGATTAAAATATTAAAAAAAAAAAACGCTGGAGCGAAAACGAGAAGGAGGCGTTATGAATAGGCTGCTAGTTGATAAACTAAGCGCGAAGGGTACGGATGTTATATTTATTGTGTCAGTCAATTTATATTATTTCCTTTTACATTAATTGCTTATTATTGGTTAGTTTCGGAAAATTTTAATTAATAAAGATTTGATTTGATTATACTCAAAATTTAAAATTAGCATAATTACTTCTTTACTCTCTTTTTTATTGCTAACCCGATATTTTATTTGATTTTAATATTGTATATTCTTTCGAATTTTTTATTGATTGCATATTTTATATCATTAATTATGTGATATGCTGATGTTAAAAAAATCAACGTGCGCTTAGCATTTTATCTTTGAAGTTCTAAATTAATTTCTTTTTATTTATATTAAGATTTTTCTCTTTAATCTTTCCTCGCAATTTTACACCGTCCAATAATGTGCATTTAACACAGTACTTCTTTATTTCTTTTATTTTGGCACTCTCAAATTAATAATTTATTCTCAAAAAGCAATATCAAATTCAAAAATTAGCTAAACAAATTTAGAAATCAAAGCTTAAGTTATGTTTTGCAGTAATCGTTACCAACTTACCGTTATGTTTGGGTGGAGGTGACAATAGTGTGGAATACGGAAAAGGCACGGAATCTATATATGGTGATTTTTTCAATTTAATAAGAAAATTGTAATACCCATGGTCAATTATTACCTGCGCCGTATTAAACTCTCTAAAATAAGGGGAAAATCTATGATTTATCAAATATAGAGTAAACTCTCTAAAATAAGGGGGAAATCTATGATTTATCAAATATAGAGTAAACTCTTTTTGGATTCCTAACAAAAAAAAAATATGGTTATCATTTTTGTCTCTTAAAAAAAAAAGAAGAGAGAGAGTTAATTTTTGGTTTCTCCACAATTTCGGTTGTTTGAAAATATGGTCCTCAAAAATTCAATGAAAACCCAATTTACTTCTTAAAAAAGGATTGATATGAATTTTTTTTTTTTGTAAGGGACGAAAGTGAGAATCGTATTTTTTATTAGGCCCAAAATGGGCTTTACACTCAAATATATTTTCAAATTTATAAATTCTAGAGTAAAGCCTCTTTTGGGTCCATAACAAAAAATACGGTTTCTATTTTCGTCCCTTACAAAAAAAATCGTATTAGTCCTTTTTGGGGACTAAATTGGGTATTCATTGAATTTTTGAGGGACCACATTTTCAAAGAACTGGAATTGTAAAGGGACCAAAAGTCGACTTTTTTTTATAAGGGGCGAAAGTAGAGACTGTGCTTTTTGTTAAGGACCTAAAAGAGGCTTTACTCTAAATTCTAAGTTTTGGAGTTTTGCTAACCCTCTTAGACAAAATCCCATTTCAATATATGTGTGTAACACCTCGTGTGCACTCGGTGTATTAAACATACATGGCAGTAGCGCAGCTAATTAAATGCGGAAGCTAATTTTTTCTTTTCAATTATGACGTCATTATCATTAACCAAGTTGATTACTCAATCCTTTTCAAAGCATTGTCTGTGTGTAAATTGCAATAAATAACTAACTGAATAACCTCATAATATTAATAAGTGTGTATCTAATCACGGAACTACCACACGTAGTCTGAAAAATATCACGATACATTATACAACTCAATTAAACTTAAACATAACAGAAGTCAATGTGGCATGAACAACCTCCATGCTCACCAAATCAAGCAACAAAGCCAAACAATGTCTCAAATCAATAGTCATATCATAATATCAAGGCATGTATAAATCCAAAAGTGGTAACAGTAGACATGCATCAATCAACTAAGCTCCGGCCTCCTGCCGCCCGAGGTATCATTCCCCGAGGTACCTGAAGCTGAAAATGTGCCCCAAATGTGGGGTGAGATCTCTAAAAAGAAACCTCAGTAAGACAAGGGGTCCTCAATGATCTCTCCACCCCAAGCTCACTTACGTGTGCAATATACGTTCAAAAGCAATATAATAATATAAAGTTCCAAAATCTGTGCAAGACAACATATAATCATTTCATGTGTGTCAGAATCGTACTGGCCAGAGAATAAACATGCAGGAATTACATACGTCTACAACCTACGGTACAAGATGCTACTAGTACCTCACCCACAGAATCACCATCTTTTATGATGTTACATACTCAGGCTTACCGTCTAGGTGGAACAACACATACATATCATAAGACATTTGCACTTAACAACTCAATAGCATTTCAATAAATCAACATTTCATAAAACACAACATGCATATAAACCATCCCTCCGTGGTGGAACCAAACATGGGCAAAACTAAGGGCATGAAAGCTTATCTCGCAAGCTAACTATCCGACTCAAGAGTCCAACCCAGTCCAAGGTTGACAAACAACACTCTAACATTCTGTTTATACCAACAATCATATCAATATTCATAATCTAATAATTCATGACATAATGACAACGTTTCCTTTTACATTTCATGCCATTAGGCTTCTCCCAATGCCATAAGCCCTTAATCCAATTAATTCTGACTTAGTTCAATTATTACAGAGGTTCAACTTAACCAATTATGGGTCCATAAACCCATTATACGTTTCTGCATGAACAGAATAGTAACCATCTCGAAATTCCCAAAATATCTGGATATCACAAGCCTCATATCCGGATATTCATATCCGAATATTTCGCGACAGAATGCAGTTCTGCATTTCGCGAAGATATCCTGCCAAAGTTGTGTTTTTAACATTACTATATGTCAAAGAATCCATTTTAGGCATATTTAGACCAGTACACATGCTAGTTACTTAATCATCTCATTAAACATGTCAAGACTTTTATCATGGAAAACTCATGAACAAGGTTCAAGAACATACCCAAAGGCTCCAAAACAGAAACTACAAGTGCTCTTGGAGCTCTCAAGTCAGCTCCAAAGGTCTGTCACTTGGGAAGCACGAAAATGACAATCAAACTAGAACCTTTCTCTCCAAAGGTAACTTCTTGATGCACCTACAACAAGGAAAATGGTCCTTTCAACCCCCAACCAAGGTGGACAGTCCCAAACTCACCAACATCATAAGCTCACACTCAACTATGAAGCACCCCACACCTTCACAAGGCCATCTCACACAAGGATTTGGTGTTTAGATGAAGAAACTTGGTAAAAAGGTGCTTGCTTTGGCTCACAAGATGAGAGGAAGAGGGTGACCAGTTTGGAGAGAAATATAACAGAAAAACTCACGTAGAAGGCTGAAGAATCAGCCTAGGGTTCTGTGTAAAGGTGTATTTATAACCCGTTTAAGTTTAGTCACACTGTATTAGCATTAATAGCTCCGCTTAACATTTTAATCCAAAAATTTGGATTCTGAACCTATCCATTTTTCTAGGGTTCCTTACGGGCACACGCTTTTACGTAGCCACTGTTAGTCCTGACACCAGTTCTCATTATTTTGACTCGAAACTTGACATACCAGTCCTACATATTATTCTAAGAATATTCATGCATTTAGTATAATTTTCTGGGATACTTCATCGGTACGCACTTATACCGTGGAGCATAACCGGTATCTGCATTTTTCGTCAGATTCAGCGTTATTAAGCCCTCATATTGATTATTATTACCTTACCATAATTATTTAAGATCAATTATGGAATTATTCACTTAAGCTCACAATTAATTAATTAAATTCCTAAATTAATGGTGCGGGTTCTTACCATGTGCATCAAATAAGGATGTACATGAAAACCATTATTTTTCCTAGCATTATTTCTAAAAAAAAAAAAAAAAAAAATCATTTTTTCTATTTTTGTTCCTTGGAATAGTTTCTGAAAAAAAAATGTGTTTGATAACATGTTCTATTTTAAATCCGAGAATGAGAATTGTGTTTGATAATAGAACAAATAATATAATAAAAATAATTCCTATTAAGCATAATTTTTTTTGGATCATCACTTTCCTTTTCATATAGTGTGATGGTGGTGGCGATGGTGGCGGTGGTGTTAATGGTGGTGAGTGGCAGTGGCATGGTGATGATAGTGGCGTGGCGGCTACGACGATAGTGGTAGTAATGGTGGTGGCAGCGGTAATAGTGGTTGCAATGGTGGTGGCGGTCTAAGGGGGTTAACAACAACACCCCAAAGAGATCAATTCAATAAAATCATTCTGAGATTACAAGACAAAGACAAATCATCCAATACAAAGGCCAAATACCAAGGGGAGGGTTTGAAAAAACACAAAAATTATTCTCAATAGGATAGTCTAAAGGATATTTAGAAAACCAATATGCATAACTATTTCCCTCTCTAAAAACATGAACCATGTGAACTTCCCAATTCTTTTGTAACCATGCTCGAATCCGAGTCACTAAGCGAGACTCTCGAGCTTCTCTTCCACTACTGGAGAGCAAAGTAATAACTGAGCTTGAATCACTTTCTAGGATGCATCGTCTCCAACCTCTAGCCTAAGCAAATTCAAGACCCTTGAGGACGCCCATAATTCTGCGATAAAAGCTGAACAATGGCCAACATAGTAAGCAAACCTTTCTATCCAATAACCATTTTCATCTCTTATAATTCCTCCACAAGCAGCACCCCTACCATCACTCCTGGCTGCACCATCCGTGTTTAGTTTCACCCAACCTGTGTCCGAAGGTAACCATCTAATAGGAACATAAATGTAATTCTTGGTCAGCTTTGTCCCCTTAGAATTTATCCAGACTTGTGTATACTCACGAACCAGACTCTCTACGGACTGCACCTTGTATGCTTTCCCGTTATTTTCAACACCATGCACCTAATTGTTTCTCCACTACCAAGCTAACCAAACAGTAACAACAAAAACCAACGAATAGGGGGAATCAAAGCACAAAATAGATACATTTTAAATATTCAAGGAAAGCCAAGAATCCAAGTCAGTATCAAAGAAATCATTTACAAATAGGATAGCTAGGAGGACATAATCTAAAGTTTTCCAAGAAGCTCCTAGTTGATAGACGGTGATGAGCAGTCTTCCAAAGGAACAAACTTATTCGATTGGGCCCTTTTAAATTCCAAATGGTTGACCATAATTTTCTGTTAATACCATTAGAACTATTTTGATTTAGCAATGTAAAATAAATATTTTTCACAGAAACTTCATCCGATCCAACTAAATTCCACCATTTTTTGTCCATACCATTAGATTCATGAGGAGGCAACATGCTTATAATAATTTGAACACAATCATCAGGAAGAAAATTAGATATAATCTCATAATCCCAAGTTCCATCTAGAGTAACATAATCAATTACTCTCTTACCAGCCTCTGTTGGGGAAATTTGATCAATAGCTCTGTTTGCAAGTTTTTCCCCAATGCTCACCCAATGGTCCTCCCAAGAAAGAACAGAAGATCTGTCACCCACATCCCAAACCAGCTTGGGTTTAAGCTTATTCTAAACTTCACACATAAATTTCCAAAGTCTAGAATTCTCATTCTTCCAAGTTAAATCAGTCTGAGTATTGGATGAATTTGTGTACTTAGCTTTTAATATCTTCACCAAAGCTGATCAGGATCATTAACAAAATTCCAAACTAGTTTTTCCAGGAAAGCTTCATTCATGACTTGTAATTTCCTCAATCCCAACCCTCCATCTGCTTTTGGTCTTGTGATTTTGTCCCAACCAATAAGATGCATATTTTTCTTCCTTTCTGTATCACCCCATATAAAGGCTCTTTGAAGCGGTTCCAATTCATTATAGACAGCTTTAGGAATCATATTGTTTTGCATAAAGTAATACGACATAGTAGACAACACAGATTGAAAAAGAATCACTCTGCCCGCCTGAGAGACAAATTGAGATTGCTAGCTAGATAATCTTTCTTTAATTCTCTCAACTATACCAGCAAATAAATTTTTAGTAACTCTACCATGATGTATCATTGCTCCAAGTTATCTTCCTATATTTATTACTCTTTTGAATCTACTCTGTTTTGCGATTTTAGTAGCTAACTCATCTGGAGTGTTCTTTGAGAAATAAATAGAAGATTTTTGAACATTCACCTTTTGCCCAGAAATGTCTCCAGATAAATTCAAACATCTGAAAAGGATATTAAGTTGATCCTCACTGGCTTCTACAAAAAGCATCAAATCATCCTCAAATAGAAGGTGAGATATTTTGGGTCCACCTTTACTAGCTCTTATTGGCTTCCAAAGATTCCCATTCACTGTTGTATCAATGATATGAGAAAGCTTTTCCATTACCAAGACAAACAAGTAAGGAGAGATTGGGTCTCCTTGTCTGACGCCTCTGCTTGGTTGGAATTCCTCTGTTAGCTTACCATTCCAAATAATGTTGGTTTTTGGAGATGTGACAGTTGCCATGATCAGTTTTGAAAGTCTATCAGGAATCTGAATTTCATCAAGCACTCTATGAATGAACTTCCAATTTAAAAGGTCATAAGCCTTCTCAAGATCCACCTTAATAACCATAAAACACTTCTTACCCCGCATTCTCCTCATACAATGAACCTTTTCTTGCACAATAATGATATTATCTTGAATATGGTGCTGGGGCACAAAACTAGATTGAGCAAGAGAAATTACTTTCTGCATAATTGGTTTCAGACGGCTCACAATAAGCTTGCTGGTAATTTTATAAATTACCGGACATAACGAAATTGGCCTGAATTGCTTGATATTCACTGAATTCTGGACTTTAGGGATTAATACCAGCAGAGTAGAATTTATTGATGCTAAAACCTCAGGATAATTCCAAATCTGATTAATTAAGGAATATACCTGAGATTTAATTAATTCCCAATTCTTCTGAAAGAAAACGCAGGAAAACCATCAATACCTGGTGCCTTGAATGCTCCTATGCTGAAAGTTATTTGTTAAATTTCCATCTCATGCGGTACTTTGCTTAAAGAATCCTTTTCCCTCTCTAGAAGGTCAGACCAAAGGTTTCTTGAAGAAGTACACCTTCTGTCATATAAGTCTTCAGTGAAAAGAGTTTTGAAGAAATTGCAAGCCATGTTTTTGAGTTCCTCAGGATCTGAAATCCAAGCCTCTCCATCATTTTTAAGCTTGAAGATTTTATTCGAGTTCCTTCTCACAACTGTACTGAGATGATAGAAACGAGTATTTCCATCTCCATCCGCAATCCATTTCTGCCTAGACTTTTGAAACCAAAAAAGTTCCTCTTCATGAAGAATATTAATAAGAATTCTCTGATAATCATTCTCCAAATTCATCAGAGTTTGAGAATCATTTTGAGAACGGTTGTTCTGGATGTTGGCAATTTTTTGGGTAATACTAATTTTCTTTCTATCAATATCCCCAAAAACTTTCTTATTCCATATTCTAAGTTCAGGCACCAATCTTTGTAGCATATATGGAAAATCAAAATAAGTCCCACTTGGCCCGGATAAAGCTATTAAAAGCTTGACGTTCCTGCCAGGCTGCAAAAAAATCAAAAAGGCTTCTTACCTTTTTCATCTGAATTTTCGAATAACTTTTTTTTTTGGTAAAAGATTTTCGAATAACTTTATTAATAGAGGATTGTGATCAGATAATATCCGAGGAAGGGAAGACACTAGCATCATCAAACATCATTCTCCACTCCAAATTCGCTACAACTCTGTCAAGCCGTTTAAAGATTCTTCTCAAATTGGTCCATTTAGGACCTTGCCAGGTGAATAGAGGACCATCACAACCCAAATCTGTCACCTGACTACGACTTTTAGTTAATTTCATAGTTGACATATTTCATATTTGATAATCCAATTTGATGCCATCATTAATTTCAGACTATGATTTTTAAGATAAAGTCACATTGTTGCAAATTCAAATTGTGTTTGTAAGAGATAAAGTATGTCAAATGAGATGTCATTGCGTAGATCTCGAAAAGTTATGTGGAATCAAAAAAAAAAATTACCTGATTCAGAAATCTAAGTCAAAAGTTATGGCTTTCAGAAGTTTTACGATTAAATTGTTAATTTTTTGTGTCACGTGTCAACATCATATGAGTGACGCCTAAATTAGGCGTGTCCGCCTCTTGGGTGACGCCTAACTTAGGCGTGACTAGTGACGTCCAATCCGGGTGTGACACACTGCTATACACTCGTAAATATTTTCAAAACAACTATAAATTTGTAATTTTTTATTTAAAATGCAATTTATTAATTTTTTTTTTTGTAAGAGAGAAGACCACCTTAGTGTAAGGCGTGACTTAGAAAGGATGAAGAGAAAGAGGCTAGGATTTTTATTTTTATTTTAACAAAGTAAAGATGCTGAGTTGGGTCATGAGTTGGATCATGGGCTGAGTCATGAATTTCTGGGTTTAGTTGCACTTGAATTGGACTTTTACCTTTTTTCATTTTTCATTCTCTATTATTTCATCTCTCTTTTTTTTCTTTTTCTTTTTCTTTTTTTCATATAAAACAAAAATAAATAATAGCAATAATAACAATATGTTCCCAAATAAAGGGTTCACATTTTATTTATTTTATTTTTATTTATGTTATTTTTTTATGTGTGAGGACAAAATTGAGTGGTTACAACATTGGGTACGTTATTTTAACTCTGAAGTAAATATATTCATATACTTGTATATATTCCTTCTAGCACATGGCAACATGGAGATGAAGGCTTAATTAGACGCTTAAGTCTCAAATATCATTCTGGATAGCATCCTCCACTCTGCTTTTGACGTTCCCAGCCACAAAGTCGAGGTTGTATAGTATAAGAACCATTGCTATTGAAGCTAAGAAAGCTAGCACAGGCCCAAAGATCCAAAGTATAAGTGAAAGTGCTGAATAGAAAAGCCTGTTCCCCATTATATTCAATGTTGTGGCCCTCTCCAAAAGCCCAGTTAAATATTCTGGGGTCACCATGGACTTGACATTTTGTGGAATGCAAATGAGGATACTCACTTGACTGAGAAACCTGATAGATAGAGTGTGACATAGAAATGATAATGAGAATGCGGCAAGCAATGTGGCATATTTCAATGCCACCACATATTCCCCATGTGCTCCAAAAATTGAGTCGTTGACTGCATTTTTAACACTGTAGGTGCTGCTTATAACTGCTCCTAGGCCAGCACAAATGAGAATGGATTTTGTTGCCATAAGCGTTGACCCCATTATTAAGTTCCGAAGAGATTGGACTACTAATATGTTCGTCTTTTCAATATCCTGCAATTTCGGTTCATATTTGGTAAGTAATATGCTTATATAACAGATGAGAGATTTTTGCTTCCGCGCTGATATTGGGACTCCATCCCAATATATATATGTATCATATGTATATAGTGTCAGAGAGAGACAAATGTTTGTTCTTTTAAATTAGAGGAGGGATATTCTTACTATCAAAATTTTCTACTACTAACTTACTACCTATTTAATCAAAGAGAGAGAATGTTAAAAAAAAATTGAAGACAGAGAAAATGTTAATATAATGGTGATTAGATAGATAGTAAGTTGGTAGTGGAAAATTTTAGTAGTGAGAATATCCCTCCTTATAAACAATAGTAGCATACCTTCATCATGGTAGGAATCCAAAATTGGCGACCATTAGCGTCTATTCCAAAGATTGTGGTGAATGGTTGTGTCCGACTCTTATGCCATAACCATACATGATATGCAAGTATGATCACTAACCCCAATGGCACAAGCATGAGATCCATATAATATTTTCTCCACTCCATATATAACTCTCTCTTCCAATGCACACAACTCTTTGGTATGTGTTCGTGTGTGTATATATTGTATATATATAGAGATATCCTAATGGCTATTTTGATATATAGTTATAACCCAATTATGGACTCATGTACATGTCAAAAAAAAGATCTTTTAAAAGAAATAATAAAAATCATTAGGTATATTATCCTGAAGATGTTTTAATTCGGGTTTCAATGACGCCATATATAAAATACTGGGAGCGTACACTTGCGTCTACCAAAATTCCCCATTTCATTACATTATCTTAATTTCTGTTTTGCAATAATCGTTACCGTTTTGTTTCGTTTCGTTTGGTCGAAGGTGATATAGTGTGGCTGGCATATGCGACGAATGTCATGCAATCATTGTGATGTCATGTTATAGGGTTTTCTCTCCCAATTCAATAAGCAAATGCCACTTAAAACCAATAGCAGTCTTGGCTTAATAATGAATGTGAGCATATAATATATATAGATAGGTAATTTATTGATTCAATCACATATAGGTTCGAGTATTAAAATTGTTTAGGTAAATTTCTAAGGGACCACCGCGCCTTCAGCTCCACTGCGCCGCACCGTTGAACGCATAACGCTGCCGAGCTTCATCTCCACCGTGAGTACACTACCAGCCACATTCCTCTGCTTCACAAGCGTAAGCTTCCTCGCATTTACAAATTAGTTTTTTTCTTTTTAAGTTATTTTTCTTTGTCTCAAATGGGCCAATTGTTTTCTGGTCCAATAGTAACTCAATAGTTAAATGGCCCATTCATATTCAATGACTCCAAGGATTCTAATCGTTCCAATCCGTCCTAGCTTTCTGTTACTATTTATTTGTTTTAATGTTAGTTACTTTTAAATGGGCTCATCATTGGGTTGCTGGCCCAAAAATAGGTCAACTAATGAATTTTGTGGTTAACTTTAGAAGTCTTCCTCTTTTTCAAAATTAATAGGATAAGAAGAAATAGCAAAATTGATTAGAATAAGGGAAATCATATTAAAACTGGCCTGGTTATTGATTCGTTCGAGGTGTCGAGTCACTGGTTCAACTAATGTGTCACTGGTTGAACCACATGACCCGATGATTATATATAAATTTATAATTTATATTAAAAAAATTATAAACATACTCAAATAGCTAAAAATAAAAATATAAATTCTAAATATTTTAATATAAAAAAATAATAAGTTATACATTATTCTCCAATAAAAGATTAAACAAACATATAATGCTTGTGATATTGGTGTTTCAGGTTCAGTAAACGACATCTCTAACTATAAATCAAATCAGAATTCTCTGTATGGTGCATAACTGAGATAATATTAGTATTATAAGTACATAACTTATATAAGTTATTAAGTAACATATCACTCAAATATGTCAATTATAAATTTTTTTTTAAGTTTTTTTTTTGGACATTTTTTTTTTTAAAACTTGGGCTGGGTCGCCGGTTAACTGGCAAGGTCACTGGTTTTCACCAAAATCGGTCGAGTCGCACCGGGTCTGGTACATGGCCGATCCAATGTGATAACCGGACTAGTTAGATAACTAATTCACCGAATTCGGGCTCGACCTGGCCGGTCCGGTCCGTTTTTTACAACATTGCTCAGTTTACATGAGAAAGTTATCTAATGTCATTCTCACATCAAAAATAGTGCTACCAATTTTTTTCTTTTCTTTTCTTTTAATGGGTGGTGGTCCCTACCATATCATGTGTCTATAATAGGAGATACTTATCTCTAATAACAAAAGAAAATTGAGCCCCTTAGAATAAAGCAGAAACAAATATACAAGATAAAAAATAAAAAATAAAAGTGAAAAACAAAAATAACTCATACTGTACATGTTCCTTATTATTCGTTTGCATTTAGATCGTTTGTTGTTACTTTGTATTTTGTATTTGATTTTCTATTTGTTGATAAAATATAATTAAAATATTTTAATATTACAAATAAAATATATAAGGAAATAATCAATGTTATTATTATTGTTTTAATTCCTACTTGTGTTCATAATATATTTTCACCGTGTAATTTATAAATTTGTAGTGTTGATGTGATCAATTATTTTGTCATAAAAATAAAAAAATTGAATCTTAAACTTTATTTTAATCCACATAATGATTTACAACGTTGATGTATGATCTTCTATCCTCAAGTGTTATATACTTATCATATGGGTTTTCGTATAATTGATCTATCTTAAACCTTGTGCAAATTGTCGTCTTTCTCAAATAAAATTATTTTTTCTCAAAATTAAAAAACCAAAATTATTCTTCTATTTATTAAAAAAATTTGTTTTATTCAATATCCTAACAGCGATATATGACATTGTTGTGTGGCTAGCCATCCTCAAATGTTATAAACTTCGTTAGAGCTTGTGTATAGCTATGTTGTCTTAAACTCTATGCAATAATGGATTCATTTAAAAAATATATATAAATCATTTTCTTTCAAAAATTAAAATTAACCAATACACAAATATTTTCTACATAACGACGTACCTTTAAGTCTCCTTTTACAACGAGGAATATATAGGCGCAGTACCCTTCCTGTCAATTCCAAAAACAAAATTTTCAAAAATTAGTTTTCTTTAATATTTTTTGTTTAAGTTTTTGTGATGAAATAAATCAATAAATTGCACAATTAATTTAAGGTATCCGTTTTCTTTTTTAAATAGGCGATGTAGGGTGCTAACATCTTCCATACTCATAATCGACTCCCGAACCTGTTTCTATTTCCAAAGACTAATTTTCTTAAACAAAATGAGTTTTTCCAACGTTTTCCCAAATAAATCTTGGTGGCGACTCCATTGTTTTTAATTTTTTATTTTTTCGCCTCATGTCATGATCCAGTTGCAATAACATATAAATGAAAAGAACCATAAACATAATGCCTTAAGATTTTGGATTGAGATATGGCGTCTGACTCCCTTGTTGTGGGTTTGTCACTTAGACCCATATTATACATAATCATTGGATAATTTAGTTGATTGGTTTCATGAACCCTAGAGCATGTGGATTGAGGTGGTTGGGAACCTCAAATTGAATTTGTGTATTAGTTGAATATGTCTTAGAATGATATTTTGTGATGATTGAGCTCATAAAAATTATTGATGAAAAGTATGATAACTTTTGCAAATTTTATGATTGATATGCATGAATTTATGAGTTGGAATTGTTGTGTGATTGGATAATTGAGTTGTGGAGTTGTTGTATTGGTTAATTATAGGATTATATAAGTGTGTGATCCATTAAGTTTGTGAGAAACATCACTTGGTCTTTGGATGACTAATATTAGGCCATGTTAAGCAAAATGGGAGAAAATCATGCTAAGTTAAGATTAAATGTAATTGAGCACTTGAATTGGTGTTGTGTTAGGATAAGGAAGCCATAAGAATCGTAAAAGAAAATTAACAACATGAAAAGCATTAAAAAGGCCATAAGGTCGAATTGGTGTTGTGTGAGGGGAAATGCATTGTTTTTCATTTTGACTTATTTTACAAGTGAGTTGATGATCCTTGTGTGATTGTTGTAGGTTGCCTCCCACGGACGTGATTTTTGATCAGTGAGCTTGGTGGATTGCCTTTGGTCCTTGACCAAAAGGATTGTGGTAAGTATTTATGTTTAATTGCATGGATGCTTGAATGACCAAGTGAATGGTTTTATGTGGTTCTAATGGATATGAGAATGACCTGTTGTGCAAGCATTTCTGGTTGGACCAAGTTCAGGTGTAACTTGCATTGGAGCTACTAGCTTGGGAGTTCTATAAGGTAATCCCTTGGTACTACGGTTAATCCCCGTGTGTGCTCCACCATGCCCATTTGGGTAGTGGTTGGAGATTGTATGTCAATGATATAACATGCTCATCCATATATATATATATATATATATATATATATATATATATATATATTGGGTACATAGGTTGTACTGTATCTCTGCCCATTAGATATTTTGCCTTATGGTGTTACGGACTTCCACTGGATATGTTTCCGTGAGGGAGTTCTAGTTGATCTGAGGTCATATAGTTGTTATCCATTAAGGAGCACTCTAAGAATGTTTTAGGTTTATTGGTGGTGGGTTCCTTCAATGATGTTATAGGAACACATTCTTGGATGAGAGCGTGTAGGTTATATGCCAAGGCCAATAAGCCGGATGTTGCGTGGTATTGGCTATGACCATTCCAGCTTCATCGTATGTTTTCTGCCAATGTACCCCTACTTCACTAAATCTCTTACTTTATCCCTTTTTGATTGTTATGATTCATAGTTGATATTACATCTGAGTAGCCATTGGGCGGAGTGATCTCCTGAATCTTTGGGCTACTGAGATATATTCGTATATCTCACTTCGTGTTTGGGGCATTATTTCAAGTGGTTGTAGTGGGACCAAAGCCGTGGGCAAGAGGCCCATAGGATGAGCATATGGAGTTAGAGAGCATTTTGTGTTTTGAGGCCAATTTTGGCATAGGCTAGACTTAGGGCATGAACATTGTATAGTGCTTTAGGATTAGGCATCTTGTCATATTTATTTATGCCATATTTTGCCTGAGTCTAGTTGATGATATATTTTGTTGTATTTTGACGTACTTTGTTGTATTTATGATTCCCATTGGGAGAATTGTAAATTGTAAATTATGGATCTTGTGTAATATTTAAAGCATGTATGTGATGAAAAGGCAATAGGCCTATTTTAGGTTATGATTATGAGTTTATTTTAAGAATGCATGCAATTGAATAATGTGATTGTAATAAGTTTAAGTTTTGATAAAGTAAGTCATGCATGGTAAATTGATGAAAATAATGCAAATGGTTGTGGGTTGTAAGAAAACCAAGGTATTTTTGGTCCTTGAATTCCACCCTTGTTTATTAGGTAACCTTGAGGCATAATAACACGCTTTTGATAAAATGGGATAAGTTGAATAAACAAAGGAGGTGCCTCCATAATTTATACTAAAATGGCAGTTTTAGGCAAACTTTGGGAGAGTATATCTTCTTCCACAGAGGTCCAATAGGAACATTCCATACATCATTTTGAAGAGTGAGATGTCAACTATGTTATATCAAAATTTGGTTGGAATTGAGGCTGTGTATCTCCCTGAAGACGCATTTGAGTGGAGACTGCCCAGATGGCCCTACAGATGGGGGCTGTCAGGTTCCTGTTTTGGGAGAAAAATATCCCCTTCAATTATTACTCAAATTAGGTCATTATATGTCAAATTAAAGCTCAAGATTTCTAGTTTACTGTATAAAAATTTGAGAGAAATTGATTGAGTGGTTTGTTTAGAATCACAGAAATGGTAGGGTATGTTTGGTGTCCTGTTTGGGGTTGACTGACAACTTTGTTTGTCCAACTTCAAACGATGATAACCAGAGCAAATGAGAACTTTATGGGGCGTGTGATACCTTGTTGGAAAGGAAATTGAGTCTAGAATAACATCCTAAAATAAGAGAGGCTCGTAACCACTAAATCATGCACAGTGTCCAAAAGACTTAACCATGTTCAGTTATGTAAAAATCATAAAAGTAAGATTTATTTTAAATGGGTTTATTGGAACCCCTTAGTGACTTAAGATAAGCATTGTACAATAGTTAGACATTTATTTTATTTATTATGTGTTTAGATTCTAGTTATGATCACAATTTTTATCATTACATTTTATTATTATTTTTAAATGCTTACGTAATGAAAAGAAAAATGTTTACTCGCATTTTTAAATGAACTGTTGTGATTGTAACTGCGCTTAATATCATAATCAATGTTAACAACAATGGTATGTAACGGGCTGTTACACATCATATAACTGGCATAACCAAAATGAATGTAAATAGGTTTACATATCATCACCACACTGCACTGTGGCTATCAAGAAGTAATGATAATTAAACCTATACATGCCAACCTAACCAACATACATATGTGTATGCAATGGCATGGACATCTCCTATGCTCCCAAAAGAATAAATGGCATACACAACTCAAAATAAAATATATCAGGTACAAATCAAAATATGCACAAGGCCCTGAAAATCATGTCAAGTAGTATCTCTCATCTGGCCTCTTGTCATGCGATGCCTTAGCACCACAAGCTCATGTACCTAAAATGGTAATCCCCATAACGCGGGGTGAGATAATATACTTACCTCAGTAAGAGGGACCCTTGGAGGGCTCCTCCACCCCTAAGCTCACTTTTCGTATAATCACAATACATAAAATATCTATGCATGCATCAGAATATGTATGACAATATAGTGTGCAAATAATAAATCCTATTGGCCAGAGAATACAAACTGTATGAATTACGCAAGGAAACACTGTAACACCCTGTGTATACCCGGTTTGTTAACATGTCATTGTATTAAGCCACGCTTAATTAAAAATGCGGAATATCTTTTTCTGTTCAATTATGACATCATTAACCTTAGCCAAGTTGATTACTTAATCAATTTTCATAAAACATCGCTTGTATGTAATTGCAAGAGACAACCAACTGAAATATCTCATAATATAAATAACAATGAGTATCTACAATCACGGAACTACAACACGTAGTCCGGACATAAGGCAACACAGCCAAATATAGTCTCAACAACGGCAATATAATAATAACATACTAATAGCATATCATCAGTAGATATAACCCAACATCCAAACATGTCAGCATATAAACAGTAATATCAATCAGCTAAGCTCTGGCCTTCTGCCGCCCGAGGTATCAACCCCAGCATTACTTGAACCTGAAATGGTGCCCCAAACGTGGGGTAAGACCTCTAAAAAGAAATCTCAGTAAGACAAGGGGTCCTCAAGGATCTTCCACCCCAAGCTCACTTACATGTGCAATATAAGTTCTAAAAAAAGTCAACAATATAAGTTCCAAAAATAGTGTCAATGCAGCATATAATCATGTCATGTGTGTTTTAACTATTCTACTGATCAGAGAAGTGCAGGAATACGTCTTTTACCCACACAGTACCAGCCCATGCTGTACCCGCCCACGGGACCACCCCATGGCCTTTTGTCTAGGCGTAACACCACATACATATTATAAGACATTGCACTTAATAGCTCCATAGCATTTCAATAAAATGATACATAAAAACAACATCATGCATATAAACTATCCCCCCATGGGACATGTGGAACCAACAATGGCAAAACCGAGGACACGAAAGCTTACCTCACAAGCTAACAATCCAATACAAGGTCCACACCAGCTCAAAGTCGAAACACAGCAGAATCACAATCTGTTTCGGACCAACAATTATATCAATAATCATACCCAACATGCATAAGACACAAGGACCACACCTTTCCTTTAAGTTTAATGTCTTAAGGCTTCTCACAAAGCCACAAGCCTTTAATCACTTGATTCTGACTTAGTTTAATTATTACAGAAGTCTACACTGACTAATCATGGGTCCACAAACCCATAGTAGCATTCTGTATGAACAGTACCATCATTGTCCTCAAAAACCCAGAATATCCGGATATATTTCAGGGCCATCTCCGGATATGCATATCTGGATATCCATATTCGGATATCTCAAAGCCCATATCTGGATACCGATATCCGGATATACATATCGGAATATTTCGCGACAAAATGCAGATTTTGCATTTCGTGAAGATATCCATCAAAGTTTCAACTTTTACCAATCCTAAACGTTAAAGCATGCATCATTAAGTCCATTTAGGTTCATATACTGGTTGGTTACTTGTTTAACCCATTAAACAAGCCAAGACACCACCTTTAAGCATAAAACTCATGATCAAAGGTTCAAGAACATACCCAAGGCTTCACAACTCAGAAAAGGTTGCTCTTGGAGCTCACCAAACCACTTCAAAGATTCTGACTTTGAAGTTGTACGAAAATGGCACACTAAGGAAGGTCCTTTCTATTCAAAGATCACACTTTGAAGCACCAAATGCCATGACAATGGCCTTCCTAAGGGAAACCCACTAACTCAGCCCACAAAACCCCACAAACCAGAAGCCACACTTAACAGCAAGGCTCCTCACCCTTCTCACAAACAACTACTAGGTGTTTACAAGGTTTAGTGTGAAAGAATCAAAGGGAAAAGATGAGTTCTTGGCTCACAAAGGTGCATGGAGCTCAAGTTCATGAAGGCAGAAATGGCTGAAGGTGGTCAGCCCTCAAGTCTCACGTAGCAGCCAAAATATGGCCTAGGGTTTTGTGCCTTTATCTATATATAGTCACTTAAACTTTAATCGCACTGTATTATCGCTAATTGCTACGCTTAGCATTTTGATCCCAAACTTTAGAATCTGAACCTACTTATTTTTCTAATATTTATCATATTTTTATTTTATTTTTCGCAGCACCTTTCCGATACGCGCTTTTCCATAGCCAGTATCAGTTCTGGCACCGGTTCTCATTATCTTGACCCGAAACTTGTTTTACTGGTCCTATATAATATTCTAGGAATATTCATGCACTTATTATAATTTTTCGGGATACTTAATCGGTACACATTTATACCGAGTAGCAGAACCGGTATCTGCACTTTTCATTAGAAAAGCGACTTTCAACATTATTACTCACTTACTATAATTATTAAAGCCTCAATAATAATTATTAGGGTCAATTATGGAATTATTTCCTAATTTCTCTTAATTAATTTATTAACTTCCTTAATTAATGGCGCGGGTTCTTACAAACACCGTCTTGCAACATATTGTATGAGGAAACACTGTCTCATACTATGCATAAGGAAACATTGTCTTATGTCTCACATAAGGAAATATCATCTTATGTGGCACACAAACATACATACATGTACATGCAACATATAACAAATCATTTTCAACATACCATATCAAACTACCACCCTCCCTAGGAGTTTGGTGGAACAAACGGGGGATTAACCCCAAGGACCGATAGCTTACCTGCAAGCAATGTCCTCCAACAAATCTCGTGTCCATAGAATCACAATTATGATCTCTCACAAGGTCACAACCTAGTTCCAAGATGTGAAGACAATTAATACCTAACTAATCTAGCACATTCAATTTCCAGTACTACACATACAAGACATCTACACTTGATTTTAAGTCCAATTTATCAAAGTGTTCTAATGGCGATTTCATAATTTTTTCTTTTATGGGAACCAATTATTACAACAGAAGAGTAAAGTATGTGAGAGAAAAGTAATTCATTGAAAACTGAAAAACAACACAAAAATGAGAGTTATGTCTGTTACCCACGTATGCAGACCTATTTATATCTACAATTACAAGACAATGACCTGTCCATCGATAATACTAATAACTATAATATTTAATACTCCCCCTCAAGATGGACAGTGGATATCTAACACTGTCATCTTGGACAAAAGAGGAAAAAGAAGTGAAGCAGGTAAAGCTTTAGTAAACAAGTCTGCAAGTTGATTATGAGACCGTATGGGCATTAATCTGATACGCCCGGAAGTAACTTGTTCCCGAACAAAATACAATCAATCTCGATGTGTTTTGTTCTCTCATGAAAAATAGGATTAGAAGCAATGTGCACAGTCGCTTGATTATCACAAAACATTAAGGCTGGAGAAGTATGGTTGAAACCAAGATCATTTAGTAACTGTGAGAGCCAGCACACTTCAGCAGCTGTGGCAGCCATGGCCCTATATTCAGCCTCAGCAGAACTTCTTGAAACAGTGGTTTGCTTCTTAGCACGCCATGAAATCAGGGAGTCACCAAGGAAAATACAAAAACCAGTCACAGATCTTCGAGAATCATGACATGCTCCCCAATCAGCATCACTAAAAGCTTTCAACTGAAATGATGATGAAGCAGGAAAAAAAAGTCCCTGACCTGGATGAGCTTTGATATATCTGAGAAGCTGATGAACTGCATTTAAATGAGGAGTACGAGGTTGAGAAACAAACTGACTCAATTTATGGACCGAATATGTGATGTCAGGTCTGGATAGAGTCAAATATAATAACTTTCCAATCAACCTTCTATACTGTGAGGCATCTTGCAAAGGATCACCATCTAAACTATTTATCACCAGCTTGGAATCCATAGGAATAGGGGCAGGCTTGGCCAGTCTCTTCTAATAATTGCAAAGCATAATGACGTTGAGAGAGAACTACTCCCTTCTTTGAACGAGCTATTTCCAGCCCTAAAAAATACTTAAGACATCCCAAGTCTTTAAGTTTAAACTGAGTTTGTAGAAAGGACTTTATAGCCAAGATGTTGTTAGAAGAAGGACTGGCTAAAATTATATCATCTACATACACCAAAAGAGCAAGAAAATTGTCACCTGAACCTTTGGTGAATAGAGAATAATCTGACTTGTATTGTGTGAACCCATTAGAAATAAGGACAGTGGAAAACTTAGAATGCCATTGTCTAGAGGCTTGTTTTAAACCGTAAATGGCTTTATGCAGTTTGCAAACAGCCTTAGATCCTGTGGTAAATTGTCCATATTTGTAACCAAGAGGAAGTTGCATATAAACCTCTTCAAAAAGATCTCCATTTAAAATAGCATTGTTGACATCAAGTTGATGAAGATGCCAATTTTGTGAAGCAGCAACCGCGAACAAAGTTTTAACAGTGACCAGCTTTGCAACGGGAGAAAATGTATCAATATAATCCACTCCTTCTTGTTGTGTGTAGCCCTTTTCCACAAGCCGTGCCTTGTGCCTTTCAACGGAGCCATCAGCTTTAAACTTGACTTTATAAATCCATTTACATCCAATTGCATGTTTGCCAGGAGGAAGATGGACAATAGACCAAGTGTTGTTAGCTTCCATAGCTGAAAGTTCATCTTGCAGAGCTGCACGCCAATGTGAAAATTGAACAGCTTCATGATAAAACTGTGGCTCATAGTGAGAAGATATGCTGAGAGCATAATGTTTATGTGAAGGAGATAAAGAATCATATGTGATGACTGAGGATAATGGATAGGAAACCGAATATGCACTTGGAATGCAACCAGTAATAAGATTGCAGTGAAAGTCACGTAGGTATGTTGGAGGCTTAGAAACTCTTGTAGATCTCCTAGGCTGCTGAAGTGAAGTTGTATCTATATCTACAACTGTTGGAGCAGAATTATGTTGATTAGACAAATCAACTTCATTACTGGAAGTGTTAGAAATAGGAGGTGCTGAGCAAACTGTCTCATGAGGGGTGCCATCTTGTAAACATGGGCTGGGATCCACCAAAGTATGAGTAAGACTGCTGTGTGGAAGAACCAAAGTGGGAAATGGATCCACCACTAATGAATGAGAAGAATCATGATAAGGAAAAATATCTTCATGAAACACAGCATCACGAGAAATGAAAATTTGCCTCTTGTCCAAATCAAATAACTTGTAGGCTTTCATAGCAGGAGGATAGCCTATGAAAATACATCTCCGAGCTCTTAGCTGGAACTTCGACCTGTGTGTTGCTAAAGTGGATGCAAAAGTCAAACAGCCAAATACACGTAAAAAAGAGTAGTCAACATCCTTACTAAAAAGAAGTGAATAAGGAGATTTGTATTTGAGAAGTCCAGATACAGTCCTGTTAATAAGAAGCACTGCTATAGAAACACAATCTGACCAAAATGATAGAGGAAGCCTGGATTGAAAGTATAGAGCACGTGCCACATTCAAAATGTGTTGATGTTTCCGCTACACAATTGAGTTTTGTTGAGGAGTCTCTACACAAGCTAACTGATGTAAAATTCCATGATTCTGGCAGAAATCATAATAAGCTAGTTCTTTAGCATTATCAGATCTAATAGCTTTAATAGGCTTCCCAAATTGTGTGAGCACCATGGTATAGAACTTGGGAAATATAGAGATGGCATCTGATTTGTTCTTGAGAAAATAAACTCATGTAAATCGGGTAGCATCATCCACAAGCGTGAGAAAATATCTAAAACCAGAATATGAAGAGGTGTGCAATGGTCCCCAAATATCAATGTGAATCAAATCAAATGAAGATTGAGACAAATTATTGTGTGAAAAGAAGGGCAAACGTCTCTGTTTTGCAAGTGGGCAAATTGAGCAAGGTATTTTATTATTGGAAAAGGAATCAATACATTTCAATGACTGTTTCATATGAGAAAGACATCTATGTGACAAGTGGCCTAGTCTGTTATGCCATGTATCTATGGAAACAGAATTTACAAGAGCAAAACATGAAACAGAATCATTACAAGTAGAATCAAATATGTATAGGCCTTCAAGTCTCTCACCCTTGCCAATCATCTTCTGGCTGATAATGTCCTAAATGACAAATGATGTAGGTAGAAAAGTGAGCATGAGTCTTAAATCTGAAGTGATTGCACTGACAGATAAAAGATTGAACCGAAAAGATGGAACAAAGAATACATCTTTAAGCAGTATATGTGAAGTAAGCTGGACATCACCAATTAAGAGTACTTCTACAGTCGTGTCATCAGGTGATGTGAGCCTGGAACCATGTGTTGGACGCATGGATATAAAGCAATGGGAATATCCACATATGTGGTGTGAAGCACCAGAATCAACAATCCATAAATGTGGATCTATAATACCACTTGGGAAGGATGTGGAAAACAAAGTACCTGAGTTAGAGGATGCAGAAGCAGCAAGAGAATCAGGAAGTGTAACTGTGCTTGCCATATGTGTAGACAAGAGCTGCATAAGTTGAGAACATTTTGTAGGATCTAATCCATGAAGAAAGTTATCCACAGAGTTGGTGGAGACTTGATTCACCGAGACAACATTATTCTTTCCTCCAGGCACCTTGGGTTTGGGCTTATATCCTGGTGGATATCCATGGAGTTTATAACAACGATCCACAGTGTGACCTAGAAGTTTGCAATTAGTGAATAAAGGACGTTCTTTACGTTGTCCTTTAGGAGGAACATCTGATTTCACAGCAAAAGCCATAGTGGCGACTGGATTGGAGTAGGACACAGATGAAGAACCAACTTGCCGTTGTCTTTCCTCTTGAGTCACCAAGGAGGAAACCTTGTTGATAGGTGGAAGAGGATCACTAAGGAGAATTTGTGCACGAACTTGAGAAAATGAGTCATTGAGGCCCATGATAAAAGCCATGGTGTACTCCATTTGATAATACGATGCAAGATTGTTAACACCGCCACAGGTACACTTCCCACAGTTGCAAGAAGGACGAAAATTACCAAGTTCTTCCCAAATAGACTTGAGTTTAGTGAAGTAGACACTTACAGAGGTCTGATCTTGAGCCAAATTGATCAGATCGCGACGAAGCTGGAAGATCCGTGGTCCATTGCTCTGTTGAAAGCGGTCTTGGAGATTGATCCATATTTCCAGAGCAGATTCAGAGTACAAAATACTTCCCAAAATTTCCTTTGAGACAGAATTCAAGATCCACGAAATAACGATGTCGTTGTTCCTGGTCCAGTAAGCCAAAAGCATAGCATCGTTTCCACTAGCTTTAGGGATTGAACCATCAATAAATCCCAATTTGTTCTTAACAGAAAGAGCGATCTTCATAGCACGACTCCAGGAGTTATAATTGTCACCAGTGAGCAATTGCGAAACTAGGACAAGCCCTGGGTTGTCGGAATGATGAAGGAAGTAAGGGGACGATGGATTCTCAACCTCAGAACGAACATTCATTGATGAATTCGTTGCATCGGTGGAAGGAATCGCGTCGGCGAGTGGAGAAATCGTTTTAGTCGCCATGGGTATGAAGAAGACAAAACCCAAATACAGCAAAACGAAACGGAAGAGCAAACGAAGCGGAAAATTAACTATCAACTGATACCATATTACAACAAAAAAGTAAGGTATGTGAGAGAAAAGTAATTCATTGAAAACTGAAAAACAACTCAAAAATGAGAGTTATGTCTGTTACCCACGTAAACAGACCTATTTATATCTACAATTACAAGACAATGACCTGTCCATCAATAATACAAATAACTATAATATTTAATACCAATCTCAAGCATGTTTAGCAAAGGAAGCTATATCCAAATCACTCTCTAACTATTCATACCATGACTTACCGTAATCCAAAACAATCAAGAGCTTTGGTCAATGTCCATAGCTTGATCTAATCCATGCTCCTGCTCCATTAGTCCACTTGGTTTTAGCCATTAATATTCAATTCATAAAGCTTAAGGTTTCCAATCAACCATAAAAATTATACAGTTATTAGAAACAAGTATTCATAGTAAAATAATCCCATTTATGCCCAAAGTGTCGGCACGCCCCGCTCGCCAACACGTTTTTATAATTAAATTAAAACTCCACCCTTCATCTTTTATAATTAAATTCTTAAATCTGGTTTCAATTTTGTATATACTTATTTGTAAATTTTCAAATACAAGGCCACAAATTCTTGCAAAATAATAATTATTTATTCTTATTAATTACTCAATTAAAAGGAATGACTATTCAATGTTTTGCAGTATATCATTATTTTAACGATATTTATGATTAGTTGTTTCCAACATAGTGAGTAATTGACTTTTTATATTCTTCACCAAATTATTATTAGTAGAGTTGAAGTATTATTAAGATTAAATACATTGCATTAAATATATGCTTATGTATATGTTAATTTTGTGAATAATTATTTATACTTATGCAATTAAGCTAATGAATTATCTTTTGATATTACCTCATTCAATTTCAACTATGAAATGTTTGATAGAATATTAAATGTACCAACTCTTCATCTAATATATATGTTACGAATACACACACCTCAGATAGTCAGATTAGAAGCAACTATAGAAAGCATAAATAGATAGTAATTTAGACGCAACTATAAGAACTTTTTTTTGAATAAATATAAAAACCTATGCTGATATAATATGCTGACAGTTAGAGGTGGCAAACTGGGCTTGACCCGAAGGGCCGGCCCACCCCGCCCATTTATAATTAAATTAAAATTCAATATTTTTTTATAATTAAATTCATAAATCTAATTTTAATTTTTGTAAATATAAATTTATAAAATTCCAAATACTAAGGAATGGGTGGGAACGGTGGAAGTTGAGTGAAAGATTCTTGGTTGAATTTGTAAAATTCCAAATGATACTGAACTTGACCGAAATATTTTTGGTTTAATTTTTAGAAAAAGTAATTTTATCGTGACAAAAATCTTCACATCCAATCTACCATAAAAATGCGATCAATACCGTTTAAATGGGTGGGAGTATCCGTGGAACAAATAAAATAAAATAAAATACGAAAAACTTATATATTGACATAAACTAAATTTTAAGTATTCGATCACGCCGTTTAATTTTAAATTGAAAAACGATTGGTGATAAATTTGTAAGACCGTCGTGACATTGTTATAAAATGTGGAATTTTGGTAAACGCCAAATTCCCTGTCATTTTTAGGCTCGTCGAAACCAGGAACAAAATGTTAATCCAAAACCGATTCAAACCGCACGGTAACAAAACCGAAAAATTAAATTAATCGAAAATCAAAAAATTAAAAATAAAAAAAACTGTAAAATTGGATTGAATTGGATTGAATTGGATTGGATTCGTTTTTGGATGGGTTGGTGAAAAAATTCTAAATCCAAGACCCATTAACCCATCATGTTGAAGAAAGTGGATTGTGCTTGATATATGTTATGTTTTTTTTTGTAAGATATATAATATATTTTTATTACATAGGTTATTGTTGTACAACAGCTATTTTATAGGATGAAAATTTAGGTTACTTCATATCTCAGGCAACCATATTATAAATTTTTTGTTGAAAGTAAAAGATAATAATTTAACTTTTTGTTGTACAATTCTTCTAGATTGCACAATAATCATCATACAAACTTTACAAATTCCATACATACAAAAGATATGTTATTTGCACAATAATCATCATAAAAAATTAGGCTTTTCAAAAAATTGAAAACCAATCCTTTCTAAACCGAATAAAATTGGATTGAATTTGAAATAAAATTCAAATCGAATGGATGATTATATGATTAAACCAATGGGATTGGATCGGATTATTTTTACTTCCAAAACCGATCCAATCCATATCGCGAATACCGTATATTCACATATCTCGCTCTCGCTCTATTTCTCTCTCTCTATATATCTATGGATATTTATATATATTCACATATATTAGAGATCTGTGTACATTCAACTAAGGTTAAATTAAGAGGAATTACCCTGAGGTTTATATAAATGGAGTGGTGGAAAATATTATATGGATCTGATACTCGTGCCATTTGGGTTAGTGATCATCCTTGCATATCATGTATGGTTATGGGCTATGGCATAAGATTCGAACACAACCCTTCACCACAATCTTTGGAATAGACGCTGATGGTCGGCGATTTTGGGTTCCTGCCACGATGAAGGTATGCTATTAGAGTTCTATATATACATATATATAACTTCTTTATTTGATCACATGCATGTTGAACCTAAAAAATCTAAAAGGTAAGTGGAATAGAGCGTACATTATAATGAAAGAATTATAGTTGAATAACAGTTACCAAAAAAATATCGTCATCATGTGTGTGCTCAATTACTAAGTAGTGTTTGGTTTTACCTTTACAACGTCAACAGTGCGTTTGACATGGGTAAACATGAATTTCGTCTTTTCACGATGGTTTCACATTGAAATCATTCTTCAAACTTGATTCTTTCTCTAAAACCCCGTTGGAAGAAAGTATAATTATCATCTATAAGAGTGGATCAAACGATCTCAATAATTTATAGATAAATTAACAATAACGAGAGATTAAAGAAAAGAAGCATTAGGACTGAAAAAGCCGTAAAGAGAGATGAGGGAGAGAAAGTATTAAGATAACAAAAAATCACAATTTTTGTATATGAATGATTGAAAATATCTCACATAAAATCATGTGGTACATGAGAGGATGTAATCCTATCTTTTACGTTTATTTGTTTGGTAAGTTATGGTATTCCAATAATGACGATCTCAGTATACCCTTATCCACCTTCTGTAATTTTTACTCTATACTAGTTAATTTATCGATGCCTATCTTCGGTACACTAGACCACGCTGTGTTTAGCATAAACGCCTCCTATATAATAAATGAGGATGGTTATATTTACAAATTTTTTAAAAAACTTTTTAACATTCTCTCTCTTTGATTCAATGGTGATTAGATAGGTAGTAAGTTACAAAAATTTGTAAAAGCATCATTTGCCATAATAAATATACCCTATATATATTTTTATTAAACTAAGAGTTTTTAATAAGGTTCATTATTTTGAAAATCTAAAATAACATGTATATTTTTTAAATAATATGACTAAAAAATAGTCAAATAAAATAAAACAATGGATAAAATAATATTAATTCATATCATTTTAATTAGTCATTATGCATTTAAAAGTAATTTTAATTGAATATTATTCAAACTAATGTTATTTTATGAAAATCACATTATTGCGAACTCACTTTAAATCAAAATCAAGCTAAATCAAATTTTAGTTTGCAAATTCTAATCCAAACATGCATTATATATGTATTAAATGTATTGTTATGAGTATGAAAATTGATATTTAAAAATATCTAGTCTAGCGATGGGATGATTTTTAACATTTGTCTATTAACGATAGCACTAGTGTCATGTTTTTAATATGCTTCTCTTATTTCAGTATATTACTTACCAAATAATAATTGAAGTTGCAGGATATTGACAAGAAGAACAGAGTAGCAGTCCAATCTCTTCGAAACGTAATCATGGGGTCAACCCTTATGGCCACAACATCCATTCTCCTATGTGCTGACCTAGGAACACTCATGAGCAGCACTTATAGTGTTACAAAACCAATTAACTAATCTCTTTTCGGAGCAGATGTTGGATTTTTGGTTGCACTGAAATGTGCCACCCTTCTTACCACTTTCTCATTATCATTTTTTTGTCACACACTATCTTTAGATTTGTGAGTCAAGTGAATATCCTCATTTGCACACCCCAAGATGTTAAGTCAATGGTGGCCCCAGAATATTTAACTGAGCTTTTGGGGAAGGTCACAATATTGAATATAGTGGGGAACAGGCTTTTCTATTCAGCACTTTCACTTCTACTTTGGATCTTTGGGCCTGTGCTAACTTTCTTAGCTTCAATGGCAATGGTACTTATACTATACAATCTCGACTTTGTAGCTGGGAATGGCAAAAGCAAAGTTGAGAGGATTCTATCCAGAATGACAATATTGTGGCCTTCCCAGAAGCTCAGTTAAATATTCTGGGGTCACCATGGACTTGACATCTTGTGGAGTGCAAACATGAGGATAGGATACTCACTTGATTGAGAAACCTGGTAGATAGAGTGTGAGATATAAATGGAATCAATGGACAATGTGGCAAGAGTGTAACTTAAATTGGTGTAAAATGGCACCACATATATATATATATATATATATATATATATATATATATATATATATATATATATATATATATGGGTCAGGATCATTTTACACCAAGTGTAAGTTACACTCTTAATCTTTTAATCTCACTTATATCTAACGGCTCAAATTTTTTAGTAATGTGAGCAATTGGATACAAGTGGATCAATAGTAAGATTGAGTGTAACAAAAACTCTTACACCGATGTAAGAATATCCTGCCATATATATATATATATATATATATATATATATATATATATGGTGTGTATATATATAATGTTGGTGGAGAGAGCACCATAATGATTCCCGCTTAATCATTGATGAAGATTCTAGAAGTAGGTGTAAGATTTCTCCTCACCTTATATAAACACGTGAAAATCCTTTGTAATAGGTTAGCTGAGATATTTTGAGAGTGGAATCATCTAAAGAAAAGTTTGTAAAAGAGACATTTTTGGAGAAGAACCTTGTAATCAGTTAATCACCATTGTTGGTAAAATTTGAGTGTATCTCAAATGTGACAAGGGAAGCTTGATATTCCTTTTGTAATCTTACTATTTCATAGTGAAAGTTTTATGGACTATTATCCTAGGTTTTTACTCCTCTGCCTTAGGAGAGGTTTTTCACATTAAAATCTATTGTATTTCCTCTCTATCTCTCTCATTTCTCCATTTTTTCTTGTTTCTGCGATTTGGCCGACCTGGTGACTTCAGGCTAAGCTCAAAGTTAGACATGCCGACCTGAGGCTTTTGCTTTAAAAGCAAAGAGACTTCATCCCAACATATATATATATATATATATATATATATATATATATATATATATATATATATATATATATAGAGAGAGAGAGAGAGAAAGAGAGATTTACCCTTTTAAAGGATGGTCATTTTTAGTTAAAACTTGTCTTTTTTATTTAAAATTCAAATTAAAAAAAAAAACTGACTTTCTCTCCCATGATTTCCATTACCATTATGTATCTCTTCTTCTCACTTGAAATAACACAATTCTATGTATTCTAAACGGAGAAACATCAAACCTATGTGGTTGTATGTGTCTTTTAAAGGATGATCATTTTAGTTAAAACTAATATTTTTATTTAAAATTTAAATTAAGAAAAAAACCACTCACCTTCTCTCCCATGATTTTCATTGTGTATCTCTTTCTCTCAGTTAAAATAACACAATTCTATATCTTTTAAAAGAACAAACACCAAACCCACATACACATATAGCTATATTTTGATATTTTTAAATGCTAATATTCATACTAATACAATTAATACATGTACAATGGTTGATATTTTTTTCCAACTAATTCATTGGAGATATAACTAGTACGAATTGAATACTCCTATACTGCTTACCAAAAAAAAAAAAAAAAGAATACTCCTATACTCATATAAGGGTCAGTTTGGATGGACCTTTTTTTTTTAGCCAAAACTGCTTTTTTTTAGAGAGAGAAAAAAATCTACATTAAGTCCGTTTAAATCTCTACTTAAAAAAAAAAAAAAGTATAAGTAACAAAAAAAAAGTCAAAAACCTATTTTTTTTTTAAGGCTTTAATGTTTCTATAGTGAATGTAGATAAGTTATTTACATTCTCTCCTAAAACAATGTCGTTTTGGCTTGAAAAATTAAAAAATTATAATAAGAAAGACTATTATAACTCTGAAATAAATTATAGTTACAAAAATACCTTAATTTCCGTCCCAAAACGACAACGTTTTGGGCTCAATGTAGATAACTTATCTATATTGACTCCAGAAAAAGCAAACCTTTTTTTTTAACTAAAAATCTTAGCTTCTAAAAAAAACATAAGTCAAAAACCAAATATTATTTTTGAAAATCAATTTTTTTTAAAAAAAATCTAAATAGTTTTAGCTGTTGTAAAAACACTTTCAAAATAATTAAGACAAAAAAAAAATCTTTTTTTACATTTCCATCGGCCCTAATTAAGATGCGACTCTCTCAAGATTTAATCGTATATCCTAAATCAATAGTTGTTGTTGATTAAGATTTTTATAGTCAAGAGTAAAGTTGTTGCACGGATGTAGGATTTCTTAAATCAATTTGGTTGCTGTTTCAACAAGTAATTAAGTGAACAAGACCACATGCCATATCTAACAAAACCGAAGGGGGCAAAAAAAAACTCGTAAAATATTGGGAATATATAGATACTTATAAACTATAGGAGCATACCTTTATCATGGCAGGAATCCAAAATTGCCGACCATCAGCGTCTATTCCAAAGATTGTGGTGAAGGGTTGTGTCCGAATCTTATGCCATAACCATACATGATATGCAAGTATGATCACTAACCCAAATGGCACAAGCATTAGATCCATATAATATTTTCTCCACTCCATAGATAACTCTCTCTTCCAATGCACACTGCTCTTTGGTATGTGTTCGTGTGTGTAGATATGTATATATATATATATACAGATATCCTAATGGCTACTTTGATATATACTTATAACCCAATTATGAACTCATGTATATGTCAGAAAAGATCTTTTTAAAAGAAATAATAAAAATCATTAGGTACATATCCGGAAGATGTTTTTATTCGGGTTTCAATGACGCCATATATAAAATACTGGGAGCGTACGCTTGCGTCTACCAAAATTCCGCATTTCATTACATTATCTTAATTTCTGTTTTGCATTAATCTTTACCGTTTTGTTTTGTTTCGTTTCGTTTGGTCGAAGGTGATATAGTGTGGCTGGCATATGCGACGAATGTCATGCAATCCTTGTAATGTCATGCTATAGGGTTTTCTCTCCCAATTCAATAAGCAAATGCCACTTAAAACCGATAGCAGTCTTGGTTTAATAATGAATATGAGCATTATATATATATATATATATATATATATATATATATATATATATATATAGCTAATTTATTGATTCAAACATATAATATGAGCATGGTGATGGTAGTGACGACGATAGTGGCTGCGGGGATGGTGGTGGTAATGGTGAGGATGGTTGTGGCATGGTGGTGATGGTGATGGCATGGTGGTGACGACATTGGCTGCGACGATGGTGATAGCAGTGGTGATAGTAGTAGTGGTAGTGGTACCGATGGTGGTGGCAGTGGCTGCGGTGATGGTGGCGGTCATGATAGTGGTGGCGACGGTAATGGTAGTGGTGGTATACTTTTTTGCAAGGGAACTTTTCCGTAGCAATTTGTGAGGGAATTGTTATATGACAAATTTCCTCTGCAAATCTATTTGCGACGAGTGTTTTAGCGAGGGCCTTGTTCCCTCGCAAATTCTGTCGCAGACGGATTTTGCAAGGGAATTTTGCTGTTTTGCAAGGAAATTTTGATCGGGAATTTTCTAGTAGTGTAGCTGTGGTGATGGTAGTACTGATGGCAGCGATGGTAGTAGTGGTGACAATGGCATGGTGATGATAGTGGTGGTGGTGGTGGTGGTGGCTGCGATGATGGTGGTGGTGGTTGGTGACGGTGGTGGTGATGGTGACGACAACCCTAGTGGTATGACGATGGTGGCGGTGGTCGAGACGAGATGATGGTGGTAGTGGTGATTATGGTAGTGGTGGAGTGTGATTGAGAGATAAGTATTTTTCATTTTGTGTCCAGGAACAAAAAAAGTAGAAAAAAATTTATTCTTTTTTCTATTCCCTAGCACAAAAATTAAATCGGTTTATCCCGTGATCAAAAAAATAAATCGGTTTTAGCAAACGTGTTTTCTATCCATTTTTGTTCTCAGGAATAGAAATAAAAAAAAAAAGATTCCGGGAAGGTTGTCATGCACATCCAAAATGAGAAACATTTATCACTCTCTACCACTACCACCATCCCGACATGCCAACCACCAGTGCAACACCCTGTATGTACCCGGTGTATTAAACATATAAATGGTAATAAGCGCAGCTCAACAAATGTAGAAGCTAAAATTTTCCAATTATGAAGTTTATCATATTAACCAAGTGGATTTACTTATTCTTGTTCAAAAAGTCGCCTATATGCAAATTGCAATAAATAACTACATTGAATCACCTCATAGCATATATAAGTATCAAGTCGTGGAACTACAACTCGTAGACTAGACAATATTCTGATACAATATTACAACTCAAGTCTGAAATAAACTTAGTTTATACCAATGTAGCACGAACAATCCTCATGCTCACCAAATAAAGCAACATAGTCAATTATGTCTCAAGTACCAAATCCATATAATAATAATCATATGAAATATGGCAATAAGGAAACATGCATCATATAAGCTCAACTCCGGCCTCCTGCCGCCAGAGGTCTCAACCTCGAAGGTACCTATACCTGAAAATGTGCCCCACACGGGGTGATATCTTTAACAAGAAATTTCAGTAAGACAAGGGGTCCTCAAAGATCTCTCCACCCCAAGCTCACTTACATGTGCAATATAAGTTCAAAAAGATAATAACAATATAATGTCAAATATCCATGCAATGCAGCATATATCTATGTCATGTGTGTCTTCATCTTACTAGCCAGAGAATAAAAGTTACATACGTCTACAACCTATAGTATAAGGCTCCTCGCTTGTACCGCACCCACGGAGTTACCATCTTGTATGTAGCCACATACTCAGGGATTACCATCTAGGTAGAACACTCCACATACATAGCATATGGCATTTGCACTCATAAACAGCTCAACAGCATATCAAATATTCTTCACATAATATCATAAAAACACCACATGCATATAAACCACCCCTCCATGAGGTATGGTGGAACCAACAATGGACAAAATCGAGGACATGAAGCTTACCTGTCAAGCTAACAGTCTCAACTAAGAGTCCACACAAGTTCAAGGTCACCAAACAACACAATCACAATCTATTTATACCAAAAACATTATCAATATTCATAATCTAGAAGTTCATTACATTAAGACAATGTTTCCCTTTTCGTTTAATGACCTTAGGCTTCTCTCAAAGCCATAAGCCTTCAATCTAAGGTTCTGACTTAGTTAACTTATTAAGAGGTTCATATTAACCAATTAAGGGTCTAGAAACCCAATCCACTCTTCTGCTTGGACAGAACAGCTCACAACACGAAATTTATCAGGATATCATATTCGGATATCACAATCCCCATATCTGGATATCCATATCGGATAGCATATTCGGATATTTCGTGACAGAATGCACTTCTTGCATTTCGCAATGATATCCTTCCAAGATTCCATTTTTTATGTTACCAAACATGCATATTTGAACTCATTTGTGCCAGTGTTCATGTTAGTTACTTAATCATTTCATTTTTCATGTCAAGACTTGGTCTTTACAAGAAGACTCAAGAACAAAGGTAAGGAATATATCCCAAAGGCTCAAAAAAGCGGAAAGAATGTGTCTTGGTGATTTCTATACAACTCTACAACTCTGACATTACAAGACCACGAATTTGTCCCACAAGCTTGGTCCTTTACTCCAAAAAAATAGCTTCTTGAAGCAACAAGTGCCAAGAAAATGGCTCCCACACACTCAAACAATGGAGGCAACCCTTCAATGCCCCAAACTGAATTCCACACTCACAAGAACACTCTCCCCACTCCCCCAATGCTTGCTAACAAGTATGTATAATGATGGATGAGGATGATCAAAAAGAAAGGTGGAGCCTTGGGTGTGCAAGTGGAGAAAAACTCCAACCTTCCTATGGAGAAGAAGGTGGCAGCAGCACGCTACATAGGAATTTGTGGAATCAGCCTAGGGTTTTGTTCACACTTAGTATTTATAGGCGCATTAAATTAATCCATTGGTATTAGTTCTAATAGCTCCAATAATCATATTAATCTCAAACTTCATATTCAGAACCTAGCCATTTTTTCTAGGAATTATCATGTTTTTCTTATAATTTTCGCAGTACTTTGCCGATACGCGTTTTATACGTAGTAGATATTAGTTCTGACATCAACGCTCATTATTCTTACCCCAAACTTGATATCCTTGACTTGTATATTTTTCTTGGAATATTCATATACTTATTATAATTTTTTGGAATACTTCACTGATACGTATTTATACCGCGAGGCAGAACCGGTATCTACGCTCTTCGTCTGAAAAATGACTTTAAGCATTCTTTGACTTTCTAAATATTTATCTTACCATACTTATAATCTTTATCAAATCCATGCTCCGGCATTAATAATCTTATTTAATTAACTATTTAATAGTGTGTGTTCTTATAACCATCACCACCACCATCACCGCAGCCACTGCCATCACCACTCCACCACCGCCACCGCTACCATCACCATGCCATCTTCACCACCACTGTCATCGCCACCAGTACCCCCACCATCATCGCCACCATTATCACCACTACCACACCACCATCGCCACAGCCACTGCCGTCACCACCACCTCCACTCCACCACCGTCACCATTACCACCACTATCATCACCACGCCATCGTCACCACCACTATCATCGCCACCATTACCACTACCACCATGCCACCATTATCACCACTGCCACCACATCATATGAAAAGGAAAGTGATGATAAGAAGAAAAAAAATTATGCTTGATAGGAATAATTTTTTATTCTATTGTTTGTTGTTTTATCAAACGCAATTCTCATTCTCAGAATAAAAATAGAACATGTTATCAAATACATTTTTTTCTCATAAACTGTTTCAAGGCATAGAAATGAAAATAATTGTTTCTTTTCATAAACACTATCAGAAAATAGAATGGTTGTCATGCACACTCTTAAGCGGAGAATGAAGAGATTAATAATGTCATTTCTTTTTTCTTTTGGATACATAATGTCATATCTTTTGTAGATGAACATAATTCTCAATTTGTAGTGGGGAGCTATCAACAAAAGTCCGGTGGGGTAGCTTTGCTTAAGCATATTATCAGTTAAACATTAGAACCTTGCAGACATTTAAATATACCTCAAAATGGACCTGGACTGTTTTGATTGTGGGTTATTGCCTTAGGATATTCGAAGGCATCTACTATAGCATCTAAGGAAATCGAGTAAGAACAATCATCAAGATTTATTGGGGAGCAACCATGTCAAGATTTTTGGGTACAAATTAGACATTTAAAAATTCCCACTCATCGTGTATATATATATATATATATAGGGATTATATTTCTTATGCAACAGGAGATATTTATCTCATGTTGCACTCACAATCTTATGTGGGTCCCATTGCACGGGAAAAGAGGAGAAAATTGAAGTGGGACCCATATCTTTTTGAGTGTATAGGAGAGACTTATTGTCTCATGTGACATGAGGTTAATATTTTCCATATAAGTATAACGATAGAATTTGATACATATGAGTAATTATTATATTGTTAGACAAGTGAGAGAAATTAGGGAGTGACTTGGAAGGTTGTTATAGCTTATATGATTGTTATAATTGATAGGTGATAGGATATTATTGTTAGATTCTGTTGTGTGAGTGTGTGATGCAAAATGTGTATTTGACTTGTGAGCATTTTTCTGTTTTAGGAGGGAAAATATGACTATATAAGACTGTAATTTCTCTATTAAAATTAACCAAGAAGTATTTTCCAGAACTATTTTGGTTAAGAAGGAATTCTCCCTTCAAAGTGAGAAAGTATTTTTCAAGTTTTTGCTTCTGTTTATTCTTTTCGTATCAGAATTAAATTGTAGGAACAATGCAAGCACGTGAATTAATTGATCCAGCTTAATCTTGTCTCGAATTATTTTAAAACTTAATAATGAAAGCTTTGCCGTTTATATAGTTGTATCCACATAATCGATCGAGGGATGGATAAACGAATAAAATTCACAATGTGAACATTTGGAATGACTTTCCTATTGGGTTGAACTGGGAATGCTGGATTGTTATGTTCGGTGCATTTGTTATGCTGGATTGTTATGTTTTTCCTTTCTTATTTTTTTAATATTTTTAATTATTTGTATGATAAAAAAATAAAAAGATAAATAAGAAATTACAAAATATATTTTCCAGTGTTACAATGTATTTTAGTGGTGTGAGAACTAAACTTTATGCATCTTTTGGTCCTAAACAAACACATGTAACTTTGGCGGTACGATATTAGTAGGTTATGCTTCGTATTTTTACATACCTTTACTTCAAAAGAAGTGTATACAAAGTAACTTCAAAATATAATACCAGATTTAAAGAACTTGCATTTTCATTTACTTCAAAAGTTGGGTTTTATAAGAGTTATGTTGTAGGAACAGTGTTTGTGTTATGTTATAGAGATTCGTTTTGCGTGCAGGGAATTTTTTATTTTTATTTTTTGCTGTGGGCCCCCCAAAATGTTGTGAGTGTAGGAAAATTTTTCTGATCATGTTAAATTATAGATGATAAACCCTCAAAAGTTTTACAAGAAGTGTATACAATAGTTGAATAAAAGCATATCTTATAGAAATAATAATAACAAATTTAAAATTAAAATCAAAATTAAAACAAATCTTCTCCTACAAAGTAGCCTAAAGTTCTACGCTTGAAGCGAAGCGGATCTGACGTTTCAGCACCTGTCGCTTAGGAACCTCATAACTTGGGCTACGGTGCTCCGATTTGAGCGCGGTTTGAACCCACGCGTAAGTAATGAAAAATCCTATAATATTATGGGAAAATGAAGACCATAATAAGTGAAATGAAAGTATGGTATTAAGCTTTAAGTATGTTATTCCGCAATGTATTATGGTTATGGTCACGCAATTGGGTAATTTTAATTCGGCTTGTTTTAAAAGAGAAATTTAACCGGATTTTAATTGCACCAATGTGATTGTAACTGCGCTTAATATCATAAGTCAATGTTAACAAACCGGTTCTAGAACGGGGTGTTACAACGTTTAATATTTCAGGGGCGGTTCAAACCGCCGCTAAACAAAAAAATAATTGCCGCAAAAACTCGGATTTGTTGTAGTGTGATCAAGAAGAAAGGTGGAGTCTTAGGTGTGCAAGTGGAGAAAAACTCTAACCTTCCTATGGAGAAGAAGGTGGCAGCAGCACACTACATAGGAATTTTGGAATCAGCCTAGAGTTTTGTTCACACTTAGTATTTATAGACGCATTAAATTAATCCATCGGTATTAGTTCTAATAGCTCCGCTAATCATATTAATCTCAAACTTCATATTCAGTACCCAGCCATTTTTTCTAGGAATTATCATATTTTTCTTATAATTTTCGCAGTACTTTTCCAATACGCATTTTATACGTAGTCGATATTAGTTCTGACATCAACGCTCATTATTCTTACTCCAAACTTGATATCCTTGACCTATATATTTTTCTTGAAATATTCATATACTTATTATAATTTTTCGAGATACTTCACTGATACGTATTTATACCGCGAAGCAGAACCGGTATCTGCGCTCTTCGTCTGAAAAGCGACTTTAAGCATTTTCGACTTTCTAAATATTTATCTTACCATACTTATGCATAATCTTTATCAAATCCATGCTCCGGCATTAATAATCTTTTTTAATTAACTATTTAACGGTGTGTGTTCTTACAACCATCACCATCGCCGCAGCCACTGTCGTCACCACTCCACCACCGCCACCGCCACCACGCCATCGTCACCACCATTGTCATCGCCACCATTACCACCACCATCATCGCCACCATTATCACCACTACCACACCATCATCGCCAAAGCCACAGTTGTCACCACCACCACCACCTCCACTCCACCACCGCCACCATTACCACCACCACCGCCACCACTATCATCACCACGCCATCGTCACCACCACTGTCATCGCCACCATTACCACCACCATGCCACCTTCATCGCCACCATTATCACCACTGCCACCACATCATATGAAAAGGAAAGTGATGATAAGAAGAAAAAAATTATGCTTGATAGGAATAATTTTTTATTCTATTATTTGTTGTTTTATCAAACGCAATTCTCATTCTCGGAATAAAAATAGAACATGTTATCAAATACATTTTTTTCTCATAAACTGTTTCAAGGCATAGAAATAGGAAATAATTGTTTCTTTTCATAAACACTATCAGGAAATAGAATGGTTGTTATGCACACCCTTAAGCGGAGGATGAAGAGATTAATAATGTCATTTCTTTTTTCTTTTGGATACATAATGTCATATCTTTTGTAGATGAACATAATTCTCAATTTGTAGTGGAGAGCTATCATCAAAAGTCCGGTGGGGTAGCTTGCTTAAGCGTATTGGCAGTTAAACATTAGAACCTTGCAGACATTTAAATATACCTCAAAATGGACATGGACTTTGATTGTGCGTTATTGCCTTAGGATATTCGAAGGCATCTACTATAGCATCTAAGGAAATCGAGTAAGAACAATCATCAAGATTTATTGGGGAGCAACCATGTCAAGATTTTTGGGTACAAATTAGACATTTAAAAATTCCCACTCATCGTGTATATATATATATATATATATATAGGGATTATATTTCTTATGCAACAGGAGATATTTATCATGTTGCACTCACAATCTTATGTGGGTCCCATTGCACGGGAAAAGAGGAGAAAATTGAAGTGGGACCCATATCTTTTTGAGTGTATAGGAGAGACTTATTGTCTCATGTGACATGAGGTTAATATTTTCCATATAAGTATAACGATAGAATTTGATACATATGGTAATTATTATATTGTTAGAAAAGTGAAAAAAATTAGGGAGTGACTTGGAAGGTTGTTATAGCTTATGTGGTTGTTATAATTGATAGGTGATAGGATATTATTGTTAGATTCTGTTGTGTGAGTGTGTGATGCAAAATGTGTATTTGACTTGTGAGCATTTTTTTGTTTTAGGAGGGAGAGTATAACTATATAAGAGTAAGACTGTAATTTCTCTATCAAAATTAACCAAGAAGTATTTTGCAGAACCATTTTGGTTAAAGAGGAATTCTCCCCTTGAAGTGAGAAAGTATTTATCAAGTTTTTTTTTCTATTCTTTATTCTTTTCGTATCAGAATTAAATTATAGGAACAATGCAAGCACGTGAATTAATTAATCCAGCTTAATCTTGTCTCGAATTATTTTAAAACTTAATAATGAAAGCTTTGCCGTTTATATAGTTGTATCCACATAATCGATCGAGGGATGGATAAACGAATAAAATTCACAATGTGAACATTTGGAATGACTTTCCTATTGGGTTGAACTGGGAATGCTGGATTGTTATGTTCGGTGCATTTGTTATGCTGGATTGTTATGTTTTTCCTTTCTTATTTTTTTAATATTTTTAATTATTTGTATGATAAAAAAAATAAAAAGAGAAATAAGAAATTACAAAATATATTTTCCAGTGTTACAATGTATTTTAGTGGTGTGAGAACTAAACTTTATGCATCTTTTGGTCCTAAACAAACACATGTAACTTTGGCGGTACGATATTAGTCGGTTATGCTTCGTATTTTTACATACATTTACTTCAAAAGAAGTGTATATACACAAGTAACTTCAAAATATAATACCAGATTTAAAGAACTTTCATTTTCATTTACTTCAAAAGTTTTACAAGAAGTGTATACAATAGTAGAATAAAAGCATATCTTATAGAAAGAATAATAACAAATTCAAATTTTAAATTTAAATTTAAACAAATCTTCTCCTACAAAGTAGCCTAAAGTGAAAGTAAAAGTGAAAGTAACGAAGTTAATACTCCAATGCTATCAATATGAAATCTTCATTGAATTGAACACAATTTGATACTCTAGTTCAAATCAGGCCTCATCTATTCCTATCTTTATCTCTTTTTTCCTAGCCACAAAGTCTAATTTATGAAGCACCAACAACATTCCCACAGAACTAGAGAATGCAATAACAGGTCCAAAGATCCAAAGCAGAAGGGGAAGCCCTGTGTGGAAAAGCCTGTTTCCCACAATATTCAAAATAGTGGCCTTTCGAAGAAGCTCAGTCAAATACTCTGCGTTGACCATTGACTCAACATCTTGTGGTGTGCAAATGAGGATTGTCAACTGGCTAAGAAACCTAACTGAGAGAGAGTGAAAGAGAAATGAAGATAAGAATGTAGTAAAGAGAGTTGCATATTTTAATGCAACTGCAAACTCTCCATGTGCTCCATAAATTGAGTCAAGGAGAGGCTTCTTCACACTGTAAGTGCTGCTTATCACTGCTCCAAGGCCACAGCAGAGTAGGATACTTGTGCTTGCCATAAAGATTGATCCCATTATCATGTTCCGAATACTTTGGACCGCTAACGTGCTCTTCTTGTCAATATCCTGAAATTTATTCACTTAAACATCACCATCAAAATTGGGTCAAACTTATTCAAATAAAGTACTCAAAATAACTGTGTGTGTAAAGCAATCAATTCAACCTGATATACAAACTTAATCTGTTAAATGAAAATTATTTTAATGAGATAGGACCATTTGATACCCGTATCAAAAATTTCAATGTTGACATCCATCTGATAGTCGTTAGATTAGAAAATATCAATGATGTCGTATGTTTACAAATTAGAGTCGTTAATATTTTTTGATCTAATGACTCTCAAATAAGATATCAATTTTAAAATTTGACACCGGTGTCAAAGGATCCTATCCCTATTTTAATAGTTTTATATTATGTTTCTCTAATACATTTTCTCACACAAAAACCCATTAATAATATTGGAAGAGGTGAAGATCGAACTCGTCACTATTTTCCCACGAAAACTCTTGATGTCAAATAAAGCAACCAATTCAATTAAAAAAAGTTTATGTTTTTAAGTAAGGGTTTTATATTTCTCATGTTAAATGAGAATTGAAATCTCATGTTGTAGAGATAACCAATTCAATTCAAAAAAGTTTAAGTTTTTAAGTAAATACTCTGAATTTTTTTATCATTATGTGAACATGCTCTTAAACATATTTAAAGAGGTATACCTTCATCATGGCTGGAACCCACAAACGCCGGCCATCAGCATCTATTCCGAAGATGGTTAAGAAAGCCTGTGTCTTGACCTTATGCCATAGCCAAACATGGTAAGCAAGGTTTATGAGTAACCCAAATGGTACCAGCATCACATCCAGATACAATGTCCTCCACTCCATATATATGTATATCTACCTCTTTTTCTTTTTCTTTTTTGATAACAATATCTACCTCTCTTTCAATTGTGTCCTTTTGTGTATAGCTGTATCTATGCACTTAATTCTCTCTCATTTTCATCACTTTTTCGGTGAAGCTTTACCTCTCTTTGTGGCATTCACAGCTTTATTTATAGGGAAATACTCAACCAACATTACAGCTTAATACAGAATATATCATGTTTTGATCACTAGTGACATAGTAATCAAGTTGAATTCCAATGGGAGAATGAGGTTCTATAACTGTGGATTAACGAATTTCAATTAGGTGAACAACATTCTATATATATTCTGCTCTGGTTAAAAGTTTAAACCAATAATATTCTAATTCCGTGTTATCCATTTAAGTCACATCCTATGTATTCTACACACTTAATTAAGTATCTTTCATTGCAGCAAAAAAACTCTAAAAAAATTCTCTCCATAGGTATTATAAGTCATTTAACACAATTATTTTTAATTAGCTAACATAACTCTTATAAAATCCTTATTCTAATTCCGTATTATCCATTTAAGTCTATTCCTAACTTAATTATTCAGTATCTTTGTTTCATTCTAACTCTCTTTTTCTCTCCATAGGTATGAGCGAGTCATTTGACTCAATTACTTAATTAGCTAATGGATCATGGCCCAAAATAAAAAAGTTAGTAAAATGTATTTATGGATCTTCGCATTCTGCAACAATAGCAAAAAGCTAGGATTGGCATCATATGATATCGGTAGGATGCTGATGTATTTGAGATGTGCGAAGAGAATTCAGGTAAAGATATCACAGGTTCTAGAAGGGAAATAAGAATAAATGTTAAGTACAGTGTATCCAGGAACCAATATATTATTCATTCATTTTTTATTATATCTTTTTCTTTTTTTGGAAAATATTGGCATCATATGATATCGGTAGGATGCACATGTATAAAATTTTGTACACACAGAATTTGGAAAAGATACCACACGATCTAGAAGGAAAATAAGAATAAATGTTAAGTACAGTGTATCCAGGAACCAATATATTATTCATTCATTTTTTATTATATCTTTTTCTTTTTGGAAAATATTATATCTTTTTCTGAAATATAAGAATGTAAGGATTTCTCTCACCTACCATCATTACATAGGATTTCACAGGAAGTGGTTTTTGGCATATCTTTTTCTTAGAAATGGAATGAAAAATAAACCCTATTTTATCATCAAATATTCAAACAATGATATAATAATTCATTTCATTCTATATCGCTTCAATTCTTTCACCCATTATCAGATATTTAAATATAACTTAAAAAAATTAAATTCTGCTCAATGGAATATAAAAGAGATAGTTCATCGTTTAAATGAATAAAATATAACTATGGGTAAGAAGTTGATGAATGATTTTAATATTTATGTGCTTAAACAGAAAAAAAAAAATTTAATATTTATCTCTTTAAATTTTTAAGTGATTAATTAATTATGATAATTTCAAAAAATATATATTATAATGGGAATTCAGATTTTGTTATTAATTATATAGTATGACAGTATAGATATATATAGATTACTTTATTTATCTGTATTAGATTCAATTGTTAGTTGTTTTGATAAGAACATGGAAGTGAGAACATTGAAGCATCCCTCTTACATATTCTTCATTTTTGGAAATTTGTCACAGACTCACACCTAACAACGCATCAATATATATGTGCATGATGCATCATGCCACTTTATTTAGTTCATTCATGGAACTTGTTCTGTCGGCTCAATTGGTATCCGTGATTTTCGAAATCTATGTGCAAGAGAACAAAAAGAATATTTGCAGAATTTTCAGCCCCATTAATATTCTATATCTAAATTCCCAATCTTGCACTGGGCCTATTATTTGAGCTTAATTTCGGTGAATAAAAAAGGAACCTTTAGTTTAATTCGATTTGTTCATGTACCCAAAAAAAAATAAAAAATCTCGATTTGTTCAGTCAAATCTTCAATATTAATTATTTGCTAAATTATATAGTACTTTATTCTTAAGGCTATAAAACTATCAAGCACGTTGGTTTGCAAATTGCACACTAATTAGCTCTATATCTTTTGGCATGCGATCAATGCATATGAATATTTTTTATTTTTTATTTAACTATGAATATATCCTTACATTAGAGTTTTTATTGAGCTTGAAACCGTGAAATGTATATAAATCATGGTGAAATCTTTTAGTTCGTATTTTTAGTTTACTTAATTTCATAAGAAAATGGCATCATCGAACTCGTGACCTTATCACTGAAGTTCTAATATCATGTAAAAAATCACTTCAACATAAAATCTTAAGCTAGGGTAAATGCCTTTTTAATGATTTATTTATTTTTTTTTTCATAAGCGCCATTTTTAATGGTTTTTTGTAAATTGAAATTTATTTACTTTTATTAAAAAATAATATCATATAAAACAATCTAATTCTCTTTAAAATTTTAAGGGAATAGATAAAGGCACATAAATATTTTTTTTTATCATTCATAACCAAGATGAGCCGAGGATGCCACATGTAAACACTAGACATTAATCAGTTCTTTGATGCGACCCATCTCCATCGGAAGCGCAAAACCAGATTCTCACCTCCCCTGCCTTAGCCAGCTGTGCCATCTTCAACCACGTCCTTTAATATATTACGTATTTGCCATTTATAAAAGAGTTTTATATTTCTCTTGTTAATTGAGAATTGAAATCTGATGTTGTAGAGATAAAAAGCATGTGGGATCCATGTGTTAGAAAAAATTAGATGTAGGACTCATATCAACACAGAAATCGAAGAGTGTGTAAGAAAATTTGAATTCTCAGATTAGTTAAGAAATATAAAACCCTTTATATAATGGCATATCTACAAATTGCCACCGTATAAATGAAAAAGAAGGGAAAAAGACGATTTTTAAAGAATCTCCAATGTGTTTGTTTTCTTTTTTGGTAAATTGTTTTCTTGTTTTTAAATGAAGATTTTTGAAGAACAAGTGATTGAGTGAACAACGATTACAAATAAGTATCTTTTTTCTTCTTCAAAATATAAAAATGTTTTCTAGGGCAAAAAGCTTAGAACAAAAAATAAAAAATAGGAATATAGGATGTTTTAGCGTTTAGGGTTTAATAATTTTTTATTATATTAACCTAAATGAAATATCAAAATTTACATACTCATATTTTAATATAAACAATTTTTTGAGTTATATACATAGTGAATGTATTTAATTTAACTTCCAGCTGAGGCCTAATTAGGAGCCAGGGCTTCGCTTATTAATAGTTGCTTATTGTTCTCATTCAGTTAAACATGTAATCAAATATATTTGTTTTAAGCAAAGTTAGGTTATTGACCGAGTCGGGTACCAGGTTATTGGATTAATGATTTAATTAGTGGGATCGTTGAACTGAATGACTTGAATATATGTATATAAATTTATATTTTATATTTAATTATATAATAAATATTTTAAATGGTGCAATTTAAATAACAACCTAATGTAGTTTAGTGATAAGTACTATGATCTTTATCTCCATGATAACGGGTTCGGCCCCATTAGCTGCAATTTTTGAAATAATTCTATTAACTTATTACTTATATAATAAATATATTGAATGGTGCAAGTTATTCCACAAGTGAGAATAGCCTAGCTAGCGGTTGGTGGTGGTTAGGGGTGTCAAAACGGGTTGACACGACACGAATTCGACACGATACGAATTTGACACGACACAAATATATCAACACGAATGACACGTCATGAGTTTTTTGCGGGTTGACACGACACGATACGAATAACATGCAAAATAGGGGGATCAAAACGGTAATTGACAAAAAAAATTAAGAAAATCGATCGAAATCAAAAAATAATAATAAATTAAAAAAATAATTAACAAATATGAGTCAACATAAACATGAATATATCAACATTAACACGACACGAATTTTTTTGCGGATCAACCCGAACACGAATTTTTGTATCGTGTCGCGGGTCGACGCACGTGTCAAAACCTGTATTGGTGATGTCGCTCACTCTAATTAACTGGGTTCAATTAAAGGGACCAGTTGATGGGCTGGTTTCGGTCTTGTCGGGTCGGTCATATCCCCCACACTCATGTAAGAAAAAGGATCTACACAGATATGAAACTAAAATCCCACACAAGTAGAACGGCGTGACAATTATTCAGTTTTAAACTAAAATCCCACACAAGTAGAACGGCGTGACAATTATTCAGTTTTTACTCCAAGAGTTATTTACAGAATTTGAACCCATGCTCTTTTTACCTGCTCATGGACACTTGATTCAACCCTTTTAGAGATTGTTACCACTTTTTTTTTTTTTTTTTGGTACAATGTTACCACTTATTTCATTTAGCAATGAAAAGAACTTCTAGTGCCACAAGGAAAACTCAATGATAAGGAGACAAATAAAATGTTAATGGTAATCATAATCATAGCCATATATCATAAAAGCCACCTGAATTATTATGGTAAAGTGCTTCTGCGCTATGACTTGTACGAGTAAAATACTACTACTTTTACAACTTAAAGTTGAAAATGATAAGCCTAATAACGCATACACACATTAGTCCTATCGATTTCATTATCTTAGTCTTAGCTGAATACATCACACATTGTCACTTTTGTCATTAAGCACCATCTTTGCTTTCCCACTCCCACAAACAAAATCAAGGTTGTAAAACACTAGCAACATAGCGATAGAGCACAATAAAACAAGCACTGGACCAAAGATCCAAAGCATAAGAGGAAGTGCTGAGTAGAAAATCCTGTTTCCCACAGTGTTCAAAATAGTCCCTTTTTCCAAAATGCCATTCAAATACTTTGGGGTCACCAAGGACGTTGCATCTTGTGGTGTGCAAATAAGGATGCTCAACTGGTTGAGAAACCTTATTGATTGACTGTGGCAGATAAATGAGAACAAGAAAATGGTTAGTAATGTCAAATATTTGAGTGCTACCATGAATTCGCTGTGAGCTCCATAAACAACATCATCAAGGGGCTTTTTCACACTATAAGTGCTGCTTATAACTGCTGCCAAACCAGCTGATAGAAGAATGGATGTGGTGGCCATAAGTGTTGATCCCATGATTAGATTACGAAGACTTTGGGCTACTAAGATGTTCTTCTTTTCAATGTCCTGCAGCCATGGACATAATGTTTTGAGAATATGACTTTCAATGGTTTATATGTAAGGGGAAGAATCCATTTACAATTTTTTTTTATAAATTTTTGTAAATTATACTATGTACTCCCGGGAGAACATAGTGTAACCTAGTGTTCTCCAGAAATACATAGTATAGTTTGTAAGAGTTTGTAAACAAAAAATTTGTAAATATAACCCTCCGCTTTTAAATTGAAATTAAGTTATTTCTACTGCTACAACACAAGTGTACTACTTAATTAGTTGCACATTAAAAAAAATTCCCAATTTTAATTTTCACTCTTATCTAATGGTGGGGAATTAAATGAAGAGAAATATTATCAATCAACTTGTTCTTTTAACATATTATCTATCGTTTGTTAAATTTCATGTGGGTCTCACTAAATAAATAGTGACACTAAATTATTTAGTAGTTGCACCATGTTATTAAGTAGAATTCAAATGAAATCATTCTAATAAAAAATGTAAGGTAAAAAATATATTACTGTTATTTCTCTTCGTAAATAAGTATACTTTTTTAGAAGTGTTTGGGGGCAGGGAAAGAAAAGGTGACCCGTACGTAGCAATTAGCATTGAGGCAAAAAAAATAAAGTTATGGATTGTGTCGTGAAACATTGAACGAAATTTTCTTTTCTATGTAGATATTTAAACCAGACCAAAAAACAAAAGAAGTAGAGTCATCAACCCACCTTTTTTTTTTGTGAAGCCACTAAGGCACTAACCCGCTTTTGATTGAAAAAGGTGGTTCATATTTTGGCATAACACAACATGATTTGTAAATGAATGGAACTCTTATTAAAACAAATTTTCTATAAGAATTCATTATAAATCAAATCAACTATTTTATCTCTCCAAAAGATTCCTATTACAATGTGTTTAATTTTTGAAGATATATTTTCACGGTCCGAATTTGTACGGTTGTATCATAACCAGCCATTAGCTAGATTCATTCACCATACACAAGCCTTTTCAATTATTGGACCAACGGATAGTTAAGTTCTGCTTTCAATTTTCTCTCCAGCGTTTATCTGAATCTTAGAAACTCTTCGCTAAGAATTTAATTAACAGCTGAGAGTAGCTTAAGTAATAAAGTGTCTCCTTTGTGGAAATACTCGAATTAAAGAGATGGAGATTGTTCTGGCCAAGCCACTCTACAAGCCCAACGAGTTGGATCTAATTTTTAAAGCTCATATCTAAAACTTTCTATAGGGCACCCATTATGAGCCATAGAGACTCATCATTGGAGTTTTTCCCTTATCTCACACTGCTGTCCACTGTGCACTGATACTAAGGCAACCTGTCTTGTCTTCTTAACAAGATAAGGCTAGGTAACAGCTCTTTATTTTCTCTCTCCCACGCTTCACTGAAGGATCCCCTCTCTAAATACCCCCACACATGGAATGGGCATCATCATCTTCTTCTCTATCTATTCAATTTACATGTTACTCTGCATATGTAGAGCTACCTTAATCACTCACACACACTTCCCCATTACAGTATGTTTGCACACCACCATGAGGAAATCATGTTGACCTTTTTGGTCTCTACAATTGTTACACATAGTATTCCTAGGTTGACATACATCACCTTCCATGGGACACATTTATGAACCACCAACAGTTTAGAGATTCAATATCCTATAAAAACTTAATATATATATATATATATATATATATATATATATATATATATATGGAATTGAAAAATTGGATATATCTAAGTATAAAATTCTAAATTTAGTACAAGCTCCATCATATGCATGATTTTAATGAGTATGATAAGGATGAAGGGGTCGGAAAAAAAATTCAATTTACTATATATATTTGTTATTAAGGATGTCATGAACAAGATGGAATACCTTTAACATGGTAGGCACCCATAAGCGTCTGGCATGAGCATTGATTCCAATTGTGGTTGAAAAAGGGTCTGTGCGAGTCTTATGCCACAACTTAGCATGATAACCAGCGGTTATCAGAAATGCTAATGGTACAAGTATCATATCCAAATAATATTTCCTCCATTCCATTATTGCTTCTCTCTTTCCTATGTTTAACTTAAAAAAGGATGTGTGCTGTTTGAGTGTGTGTTTTAGTACTGCTTCTTTTTGCTGTTATCCTTTTATATTCTTTCTCCTAGCAATGAAGTTCTATATATAATGGAAAATCATGTGAGTGTAACAAATGAAAAGCAAAAGATATTAGCAACTGGGCTTTACTCGTGCCACTAGTTTATGGGACAATCAAGTGTAGATAATGTTGATGGTACTAATTGTGAAATTCTTTTTTATTTATAAAAAGTAATTCTTAAATATTAATAATTTTATTTCCATCAATCTTTTGCCCATATTGTTTAAGACACACCGTTGAAGGCATTTTTTATTTTTTTTTTTATACAATGATAATATTGAGTTTTGAACCTTTTAATGTCACATAAATTATTTAAGGGTTCATTTTTTGTCATGTCACATGACAAGAGCTTTTTACCTGCACACAAATCAAGTGTATGTCTCACACTTAAAAAAGAGTCAAGTCCCGTAATCGGATTCTGTTGCAAGACGAAACAGTGTCATTCCTACAAGTTATTTTATTTTATTTTTATATGAATAGTTATATGTATATAAATATTTTTAATTCATTTATTTAAATTGTTTTGTTTAAGTAAAAGTGGTAATCGCATATACGAAAAAGACTAGTCTCTAATAATAATAATGATATTATGATTATTATTATTATTATGTATACAAGTGCACTATTAAATGAGATTAATATCTCTATCCAAAAAAAGGTTATACTTATATAATGTTACATAAAAAACACTTTTTATCTATCTCTTTCACAAACATAAAAGAAGAGAGAGAAAATGAGTTGAGGAAAGAGAAAATAAAAAATTGTGGACACCACATAATAATAATAATAATAATAATAATAATAATAATATATTTGCAAAAAAAAAATGAGGTCAATATCCATAACTTTTCACAGCAATATATCATAGTTTATCTTATCTTAACTTTCCAAATTATTGGCGAGAATCTAAAGGAACATGGTCAAAGGGATCCAAAGTGGACGAAGGTTAAGTCTGTGTCCTTCTCACCTTCTAAATTATGAATCAATAAAAGGTTATTGGGCATGCTTTTATGATACAGAACAAGCCCGTCGCCCTCAACTGGACGAAATTTGTCCTTTTTTTTTTTGGTAAACTTGTCGTTTTTTATTAAAGAGGAAAAGGGGACATACAATTCTGATCATTTTGATATATAATTTAATTGTGTTGTATTTTATTTTTTTTTAAGTAAATTAGGGTGTTCCCACGACTGGATATATCATTTTGATATATCTAGTATTGCTTGGAGCATAACAATTTTCATCACTGATCGGAAGAGAAAAAAAATTTGTTTCCGGGAATCACAGTTACTGGATATTCATGTAGGAATTGAGTTTACCTAAAATATTATGAAAAAACTGTTGGTTCGTCAAAATATTACCAGAAATATTAAATAAAAATTATTGATTCTATGTTTGGTTTAGAATAAAATATTAGTGAGAATAGGATGTTATATTACAAAAATAACTCTACATATTTTTAGTTTCAAAATATTTACACGTATGAAAATCCACACCCATCATGAAAATAGGGTCTGTTCAACATCTGACCCAACATCTCATGCGCTAAATCTGGTCTCACAACTAGGAATACTAGATTTTGCAGAAATATGACTCAGCTAAATCTGGTCTCACAAACCTGGTCTCATGCGCTAAATCTCCATTGGTGCTGGAAAAAAAAAACAAAAAACAAAATATGACTCAGCTCGCCAAGGAAGACACAGGGAATATTGGAGAATCATAGAACCCATTTGCATTGTTGAACGAAACGAAGAATATAGTCTGAAGCTTACTCATTTTTGACGAAAACAACTCAACAGGAATGTGCAGGTTATATTTACAAACTTTTTTATTTACAAACCATATTATGTAGGACCGGTCCTACATTAGTGTAATTATAAAAAAGTTCTAAATGGATCCTATCCCCGAGAGAAAATGGGTAACAATTACACCAGACTTAGGTTATGTGTTTGGGGGTATTTTATTCTCTAAAAGAGTTGTTCTCGTTTCCCCTTTTCTGGTAATCGTAATTACCACATTATTTTTAGTAATCCATATAGTAACTTTCGTTTGTAAATGAGATTACCGGTAAACTTTGGATGCCCAGGAACTGAGTTTTGTATCCTTGTATCAAACATGGTAATATACCATGACCAAAGAAGGTTTACCGGTAATCCCTCAAAAACCCATGTACCAAACACACTCTCATGTGGTGTTTGGTTGGGATAGTTTTCGGCGGATATCTATCTTTCTCAAGTATGGCTTTTAGAAACACCTTGTTTCAACATATTTTCTCCAAAAACACATCTATCAAAGAAGTATGGATTTATGAGAAACATAGATATCCTCACTATTCAAAAACCCAATTTGAAGGTGGGATTTTTGAAAAATCGGTTATCTCGCTTTTAATGCACTATTGATTTCATAAAGTTACCTAATTTTCTCAGTAAAATTTTCCCCCACCAAATAACTTTTTTTTTTTACATTTTTCTACCTATTTCACTTTATCCATCTTTCCAATCATTTCTCTATCTATTACAGTTGCCTACTATTCTAAAAAAAAATTCTATACCAAACGCCCCTCAAAGTATTTTTGATAGGAATCAAATTCATAATTTCATTAGTCACAAGGCTCAAGTGCTCAACCCTTAAGTTATAGTCCGCTTATTAACTGACACCTTGGGGTTAATTGTGTTATTTTTCATTCTTGAAAACTTTTATCTACACTAATAAAATTAAAATCATAAGATTTCACCAAAAAAAAATTTAGATCATAAGAATTTACATAAAGAAAGAAATATACGAATATATTATTTGCCATCAAGTTGTTTACCAAAAAAAAATTACAAGAGGTTACATTCATGGGAAAAGTGTTTGTCTTTTTAAATAATATAACTTTGTGTCATTTCACTCTCACAAAAAAGTGGAACCCACACCTTTATTTTTTTTGTCCACTCTATCTTCTCCGTAATCCATCTCTTTCTCTCATTGAAAATGACACAATTTTATATCCTTTAAAATGATATACATTTTTTCTTACATTCATTTATAAACTAAGGTCGTGCATCGTACATGCATACAAGAAATATAAGAAGACAATCAATAAATGAACGAAGGGAGAAGTGTTTATCCTTTTAGATGACACAACTTATATCCTTTTACTTTCACAAAGAGGTGGGACCCACACCTTTATTTTTTTGTCAATTCTCTCTCCTCCTTTATTTATCTCTTTCTCTCTCATAAAATGACACAATTTTACATCCATCAAAATGACGCATTTTTTCCATAAACGAAATAGTGAAAGATAATTAATAATAAATATTGAGGCTGATTACAGGAGAAATTTTTGTTTATCCGGGAATCTCAATTTTCAAAAATATGATTTTTACATTCAATTTATGATAATATCCATAAATTAAAAATTTAGAAAAATTCAGTTTACCGAGAATCTTGTAGAATTCTGCGTACCAAACACCCCCTAAATATATAACTACATAAATTATGCTTGCATACCTATGCACCTACTTTACTTTAGAAACCACTAGGTTTTACTGTTTTAATAGTGTCAAAACGGGTTAAAATCCATCGGTGAGCCCTCCGGACTTTATATTTGATCCTAATTCATTAAGCTTTTTTTATGGTATGACCTTTTCAAGGTCTAAGTTTCAAAGCCATATTTTAGAGAGCCAAATATTTTTCTTCTTGATTATTTTAAAAAATAAAAAAGCATATATTAAAAAAATATGATATTAAATATTTAAAAATATAAAATAAATTATAAACATGATGTGATAATAAAAATATAATTTTATGCTTACCAAAAAAAAGAAATATATATATATGTATATATATGTAATTTTATAGAATATATATAATAAACGAGTTTATCATTTCTCCTGCCACCACAGGAGATAAAGTTATCTACAACAATCCCAAAACTATGTCATTTTAAGTGTTGGGCGAATTAATGAAGGATATTTTGGTAAAATTCATATAACAGAAACAAATGAAGTTTCTAAAATATCCTTCATTAGATATCTCAATCCCTAACATGATGTAGTTTTGGCTTGCTTGAAATAACTTTATCTCCGGTGACAAGAGAAATATTTTTCTCATTATAAATATATTTTAATGAAGTTTGAAGACATTTAAGTAAATAGAAAAAATTTGGTTTCCTCCTCCATAATTAACTTTAAAGTCAATATCCAAATTTTCACCTAAATATATTGTATATTGCACTTTGGTAGCTTTGCGAATAATAATAACAAAAAATATTATATCAAGTAACCCCAAAACAACGATGTTTTGTGGTTTAGAAAAAAAAATGCAAGATATTTTAGTAATTTTACTTTTCTTTTATATCATGTGTTTTGTTAATAAATACCTGCAATTTTTTATCCTAGAACCACTACGGGAAATACTGGGTTTAGCGGCGGTTTAATCTGGGTTTAGCGGCGGTTTAAACCGCCACTAAAAAATTCCCTGTCATTTTTGAAACCGACCTTGAATCTGGCGCCATTAAATAATTTCGCGTCGGTTTAAGAAACCGACGGAATAACCGCCGCTAAAATTAAAATGACGTTATGCTATTCAAAACCGACGTAAGAAACTTTGATGACGTCAGCACTTTAAAACAAATATTAATATTTAGCCATGTTTCTTTAACCGTGGGAAGAATTGTAGAAAGTGTTATCTTTATTTAGCCACGTATTAACCGTGGCTAAAATAATTATTTTAATAAAAAAAATTAATAACCAAACGTGGCTATTTTTATAATTTGCTGATATTGTTCAATTGGTATAATGTAGTCAAAGAAACATTCTGAACATTTAAATCAAACCTTGACTCTAAATGAGGGCAGCCAGAGGCAAAATAAGGCATTTCTTACAATGCAATTTAAATTTGAAAAGAGGTTAAATTCCCACAACATTTAATGGCCATGTTGCCTGAAACTTGCAACAGCATCAATCAGAGTTCCACATAAATTACCGTAATTTAAATGAAACATTTAAATCAATAATCAATCTCATAAATGTCCCCAGTGATAGAATGCGTGAGTCCTTAGTAATCAATCTCATAAATCCATGTCTCAAGATCAAGTAATCCGCTTTAGGAACTGACCGTACAAACCTGCTATCAAGTGCAAGAGAAAGAAACGAGGTTAATAAATTAATACGGAACGTAATAAATTAATACTAATCATGTTCTGTTTGGCTGATCCTGGTGATGCTTTTCTGGTTCCTACACCTTAGTATCCTGGGTGTGTATCTTCTCTTTCATAATATATGTGTTCATTCAATGTATGTCACTGTTTCACTTACCCATCAAATGTTAAAAGTGGAAAATGAAAATGGAAATAAAAATAAAAATAAAAACTCGGCACAAAATTTGATCTATATATAGTAATCAAATCTTCTATCATGCGTAGGAATCAATTAGAAAAGCATTTATTCAAATAAACAAACCTGCTATCAAATAAAAGCATTTTATTTTAATAAACAAACTTGCTATCAGGTGCAATAAATCAATTTCATTGTACACTCTTGCATCTAAAAAATTAGATAACAAAGAATTTGTTTCGTGCAATAATATCTCGACTTGCAGGTCTAGTGCACATGCTTTATATAGATTATATAATATAAAATTAATTAACAGGAATTCACTGTCAGTTTAAGAATGAAAAGAAAGATGAAATTGACAGAAGCATAATAACAGGCCAGTTTTCCCATGTGTTATCATATGCTTCATTTTAGACTGGAGATCTAGCTAGCTATCATTTATATATGCTCAAGTATATAATAAACCAAAAATATCATCACTTTCCAGTCTTTCAATCAATTAAGCACTTTAAAAAATGAACCAAAAATTATATAGCAACACAACTAAGGTTTCAAAGAAGGCAATCTCATAAATCTACTAATATGAAAAGCCAATAACTAAAACTCAAATTCTTTCAGACACCCAACTTAAAAGAAGGAGAAATGAAATAGCAACCATGAAAGTTGAACCATCAATAGCTACCTGTTCAAGGATTGCTTAAGCTTTTTTATCTTCTGCTGAGTCATTTCTTCTCTTGGAAAATCAAAAACCTCTTCACTCAAAAGCTGAACAGACATTTTTTAATTTAGTTGTTGATATAAGGAACAAATCCAAGAGAGAGTAGGATAAACTTACTTTTAATATAGCCATACAATTCTCACAAATCGTTTCACTAGCTTTAGCAGCTGAGACAAGGTTAGGAATAAAGCTTCGCCATCTTGCTAGCCACTCGTGCTTCAAAATCTGCATGAGACATACCCATCATCATATAGAGCTTCTAGTTATGCACAAATTCATGCATAGATACCAAAAACTCCAAAAAAAATGCAAAAAAAAATGAATATAATGCAAAAGAAGTTTTAGAGTCCACATTTATAGAGAACTGAAAATAAATATACGACCTTTATAAGAAAATTCTAAAATTTTGAGACTAAAAGGAACAATCCAAATAAATTTGAAAGTATTAGGTACAATGAAAAAAAAAATTAGAAGAAGAAAAAAGTAAAGCATCCCTAAGCAGCTTGAATTGTTACACGGAAAAGGAAATGATAAAACATAGGTACTGAACATAGGGTTGCAAGGCTATCAGGAGTAATAAATCAAAGTAATGTTACGAAACTGCAGTTTTTACCTGAACTAATATAATATTGAGTTTGTCAACATACAACCTTTACATTCGAAATGAGGCCTCATTGTTAGAAAGCTATGCAAGAAAAGCTTACAATCAGATCAGTAATGCAGAAAAACTTGAGTATTGACAAAGGAAGATCTAAGTAAGTCTGCCTAGCTCAAATTTCTGCTGAATCCAAATGCGGCTGATACCTGTACAATAACTTGAGTTTTTACCTTTACTTCCTGAGCTCGCTTTGTATTAATGTGAAATGATTATTTTTAAATCATTTACATGAATATCTTCCAATAATCAAATCTTCTTCCAGTGCTCGTTTTGTATATTTTTGAAAGTCAAAGTTGCTTCTTTCTGTAAAATGGGCCTAAAAATAGTATAGCCACTAAAATGTGTCAATTGGATATTTCATGCTGTAATAACAATATTATTAACAAAACAGTCATGATATGAACCCAAACTAAAAAATAAAAATAAAAATTGCATTAGTAGCATTACCGTGATGAATCCATGTCTAAGAGTGAAGTAATCAACCTTGGAGACAGGATTATACAATTGTCTAACAAGACATACCTGGACAAATTAAAAGGATAAAGATAAAAAATAGAAATCAACAATGATAATGGAAGATAGACTAATTGCTAGCTAAATTAAGTTTTGAAACACCAATAATTGAACTTACAGGCCAAGACTTATTGCTCCAATAATTAAGGTGCCCCAAGACCAACGAAGGTAATGCCCCATTGCCTGAGCCTGCCACTGAGGAGGTTAAGGTTGAACAACAAGAGAACAAGGTTGAGGAAAATGTTGGGACCAAGACAGAGGAGACCCCCAAGGCCTCTAACAAGGCATTTGACAGGTTGATAGGTTTCCGACATGTCTGGCTGGAACTTTGGGTCCTGTTTAAATTAAATTGGGCAAACAAATTCAACCTACTTCGGATAAATCGGATGAGTTACCCGTGCATGGGCACAAATTCTAAACAAAACCATTTAATTATTTTCGTTAACAAAATAAACATGAGGCATAAGCAGTTTATATCACAACATTAAAGGTGTGCTTGGTAGAATTGAAAATGAAAAGTGGTAAAAGGAGGAATAAGACTCATGTATATCATGCACAACCTTTTTCATTGACTTTAATAAGACTCCCAATGGGCCTGGAAAAGGGCTGGTCACAGCAAATGAACCACGCTTATCAATGATTGTGTTCTGCATAAAACAAAAATCAAATGTGTCATTGAGCATATTTTGAGTTTAACCCATCGAGCATATTTTGCCACAATGGAAACCCAATACTTATATGCTTGAATATCAATCAGGATATAAGTGCATTCATGTTTCCAAAATCTATTCATCACATTATAATACTATAGCAATGGTATAAAACTAAAACCAGGCCATAATTTATAGAAAACTACAACCAAGTCCCGGGAAGATCCATATGTCAATGAAACCTCCAAATCAAAGGGGGGTTGATTCAATTTGGATAATCAAATTTAACATTACCTATTCACAGGTCAACCAAGTAAGCTTTCAAAACAATAGGGTATTGATATAAAAATATTTAGATTACGTTTGAGCTCTTCATTAGCAAGTATTATGATGAGTATATTGTGATATTTAAATAATTTCATTAATAGAAAAAAATCAAATTTAACATTTAAGTATTGATATAAAAACTCAGGTTCATTCAAATATTTTTCATTTAAAAAAAAAATAATATATTTACGAATAATAATGTCGTACACTAAAATAAAAAAGGCGGCCATCACCAAAAGAACCAAAACCAAAACAAAAAAGGAAAAAAAAATTAAGAGAAAATAACGAATAATAAAATAAATACTAAATACAACCACTACTCTTAATTTAAGAAAATAATAATAAAAAATTAAAAATAGTGAATAGTAAATTAAACCATCATCTAAAGAAACTAAAGAGGAACACCAATCTCAAACAAGAATAGAAAATACACATAAATATTTGCATAAGAAAAAAAAAAAAACAAACGTGTCGCCTTGTAAAAGGCATGAGGAACTACAACAAGAATCCTGGCACCATCTCCAGTGTTAGCTTCACATCCGCATGCACCTCTGCATCATGCGCACCAACATCTCCAACGCATCGATTATCTTCACAAGCAAAACAAATAAAAATTGCATCCAACAAATAATAATAATAATAAATTAAATTAAACATAGTAAAACTCAACATCTTTCATAAACTGAAATGTAAATCCATTAAATGATGGAAAAAAAACAATTTTGGAAAAATATATATGTAAAGATAGAACAAATGCCTTTGAATCGAAAACTAATTTACTTTTGGTAAAGACAGCGTAGATCCGAAGATGTTCAGAGTAAACAAAAGGATTAAAAGGTACCCAAATCGACAATAAGTCTATGGATATAAGAAAATCATGACAGAAATAATGAAAATAGTTGATCTATTAAGATAAAATCAAGGTAATTGCAGGTTCTGTGAAACAATAAAGAGGAATAGTTAGAAAAATTCAAAAAGATATCAAATCTCGATGGTTCAGAGATCTGGGAAACGAGAAACACAAAACCACATCAAAGATATCAGAAGAAGATAAAGAAAAAAAATAAACCTTATAAACCAAGATGAAAAGAAATCGGAAGATCGGTGAGTCTGAGCTTGTCGAGGAGCAAGAGAAAGAGGGAGAGAGAGAAAGAGATAGAGAGAGGTAGAAGAGAATGAGAAATGATAACCTAAATTCTGATTTGAGTGCGCTATGTTCTAAGTCTCAACTAAAATCAGAACATGTAAAGTGAATAAATAATATTATTTTTGAATTTTGAATTTTTTGAATTAAATTTTTATATTACAATTTCTAAAACACACAAAATCAGTGTAAAGTCCAATTTCCATATCCCAATCAATTCACAACCGTAACATATAGAGGCGGTTAAAATGAAGGCCGCGAGTAAACCGACCCGAAAACCCGATTTTCTTGTAGTGAACGGCATCATTTTGGAATTTTATAAGATAACTTTATCTCCGGAGAAACGTTAACCATATAATAATAAGTAAAAAAAAATTATAATTATAGGAATTGAAGAAAATCACTATTTTAACTTTTAAATATATAGCATACTACGAAAAGTTGTTTAATACTAGTATTAAGATCAATTTTTCATCACTCCTTTTTTGATTTTCCATTAGACTCCTAGTGAGAAAATCTTCATTTAATGACATCATTTAACAACAAAATTTAGCAAAGATAGTAAATTATTTTTTCGCTTATATTAAAAATTTGCTTACATTTTCACTTTTATATTTGTGTGCAAATATTATTTTATTAAAAAATTAAATGATGAAAAATTTATATTTTATATAAATTATTTCAAGAGAGTGTTAAATGTTTATTTGTTGAAATCATTTTGAATGCATTAAATTTGATTAAAATAAATAAAAATTTTTGAATTTATAATTTTGGATAGCATGCGGACTAATCTTAGTTTATAGGACTTTTGGCCCATGCAGACATTTATTATTGTGGGTCATTTGGCCTATAGGTTTTTGCGGGTTAAGACCTAATGAGAGAGATTGATCCATTTTGACAGTTTAGATACTATCTCTATATAGTTTTTGATTTTTGGTTGTAAATCTTAACTCTATATAGTTAATGCTATATAAATCCCACAAAAATAAATTTTGTGATAATCAAAATTTCATAAACTCAACGTAATAAAAAGGCAAATTCAATTCCCTGTGCACAAGAATAAGATATTATGCCTATTTTTTTATGTCTACTCACTGATGAACCCAGAAATTTTTTTTTGTGTTTGCACACTTAGGGTTGGGGTTCGGGGGCAGCTCCCCGAAGATTTTTTTTAAAGAATTTTAAAAGTATTAAAAATATATATAAACAAGAAAAGAAAAGAAAACTTTTAACTTAACATAAAAAAAAATAATCATGAGTCAACTAAGCTATTACAATAGAACGATCACAAAAGCATCTTCGATTCTTCATTCCTTGATGAAGATTGGATTTTATGAATCATTATTAAGGTTTGGAGCTAATAAGGTTTATATTGCAAAAAAGAAGAAGAGACAAAGCAATGGGGTAGAGTTTAAACTTTAAGCTTTTAATTATAGGGGTTGGCTGGGTTGAGCTCATATTAGTTAAAATTCCGATTTAAATTTGTGATTTTTTTTTTTAATCAAAACGATTTCATCAAAATTTCAAAGACTTTTACGATTTTTTATCCTTCTTCCGATCTTAGGTAAGATCCCGATTTTAACTTGGGCCTATGTTTACTTTTTTCTTTTCAATCTTCCTAATTTTTTTTTTACTTGATCTAAATCATCATCCCCTTTGAAAAAAAAAATCTCATAACTTGTGTCTGCAAGTGCAGACACAAGCAACAATGTGCGTCCGCCATTGTGTCTACTCTATCTACTCATTTTTGATTAGAATCTTAAGAGGGGAGAAAAAGGGTAAAAGTTAATTGAGATTATGATCTAATGGTATTAGAGATGAGTAGACATAAAATAAGCATAAAAAAAAATAGACACAATACTATATCCCCCTTGTGCATAATGTGCTCTTTGACTAATAAAGGTTGGGATGAAAGTCAGTTGTATGTATTATTTTTTGCCAGAAACTGTTTCCAATGCTTGGATTTGTAACCTTTGGATTGCAAGAAATGATCTTACCGCTACTTCAAGACTCACCCTCAAACTCAACCTAATAAAAGGTAGAAATTATTCTTTTAAGTAGATATTATACCTTTATTTAATAGTATATTGAAATTATAAATCTTACGGATACATTTGATTTGTTAAAAAATAAGGAACAAAATAGCATCAAAAAAAGTTATGATTGGTTACATTTATTAAGTTAAATATGTGTCTAATTAAAATAAATTTGAATGTCTTATTTTTAGGGGTTTTTTTGTTCTTTATATTCCATATAAAGAAAAGGAAGAGAACTACGTTCAAGGAAAGCAAAGTACTCCCACTAATTAAAGGAGCTTGTTACCATGGAGGTCATCATCGTGCAGAACACATATTTGGCTGAATAATTTGTGCATTCCTTTCACGAAAAGCCTGATGCAAACAATGCTAATCCGAAATTCACGTAATATCTACCATAATCGCATCATAAACATGATACCTCACATCACATTGTCTTATCAAGGAAATAGCCTCATTGGAAACCATGGTCCTAGCACACTGCGACTACCTTTTTAGTTACCATAACGTCTACGTAATTGCATTATTAACAAAGTTTCAAGAGTGTAGATGAAATCGGAAAAATCAATACGCCATGTCCAGAATGAAAATCATGTATGAGACCTCCAAATTCAGCTAAGCTGGTGATTTCATCCTAGATATTTAATGTTGGATCTTAGGGTTAACAGTGTCTATTGAGGAGAAGATCGTAAGTAATGATAGATTACTATTTATAAAGAGAGACAGAGAGCTAAAAGAGTGATGTGTGTGCGCCCAAAAGTGACAAAAAAGAAACTAAATTGTTTAATGAGTTATATTACTCTCAAGTTGTATATACAATTATACAGTGGATCCTATTATTTATTAAAAAAAAAAAGGAAAAGAAAAGCACAGAAATCGATGAGTGTGTAGGAAGTTATATTATCTCATGTAATATGAGAGTAATATAACCCGTGTTTAATTGTGCTTTATATTTTTTTTTATTCTTAAAACTGTTTTGTAGAATAGTTAATGAAATAAGTATTTTTTTTCTTTTGTAAGAAAAATAAAATAAGTGTTTTCTGTAAATTTTGTGTTTTAAAAGTTAAAATACAAAACAAAAATAATTAATATATGTTATTTAGATTTGATTCTGAAAACTAAAATATAATTCTAATTTTTAGAATTGTTTTTATAAAACATGACTTATTAAATAAGTTTTTTTGTTCTGCAGATAAAAAATTTACTTTTAAAAATAGAATCCAATCATAGTTTCATTTTTTTAAAGGGTTTTTGGGCTGGAAGAGGGTCCAATCATAAGGCCCATTTATACATGTCCAAAACACTTCAATTCTCAAAGGAACTAACATTTGAGTTCAATATACACTAGCCCAAAGATGGAAGGGAACAAATATAGACTGCATAACAATCCTCCACCACAGTAAATTAAAAAAAAAAATGATTTAGAACAATATATATTCAGACAATTATTTGTGGTTAATTGAAGCAGATATACATATACTGCTACGTTTTTCTAAGTATATATAGCATTTAATAATTGATGAGTACTGGTCGTGTTTTATATGCACTTATAATAATATTTCTTTTCATTCCCGTCATAGCAAAAGAATTTACAAGTAAATTTCTTATATATGATGTCTTTTTTTTTTTTTCCCTCATGAAGCTTCTTTACACTACAAAATTTAATATTGATTATTCTTAATCAGGATACTAATAATATTTTAATAAGTGAGTTTCTTTCGTGCTCGAATATTTAATATCCTGGAGCTCCTCTGAAGGAAAAAAAAAAAGCGATTTACATCTATCATTTAACATGACCATAACAATTTTCCTTCAACACAATATTTTGTGGGACCCACAACTTTTAAAGCAAAAAAAAAACTCTGGCACGCAAAACGAATCTCTATAACATAATACAATCATTTTTCCTACAACATAACTCTTATAAAACCCAAAAAAAAAAAAAAAAAACTCGAAAAGGTAATTGAATCAACTTCCGTCCCAAATTACAGTATATGTAAAATGAATGTGGATTCCATCACTCACATCTCTCAATTTTGAGTTCCAACTTCCAATACTCTCCCATGTGTGGAAGATTATTAACGCAGTTACACTACTCAATGGAAAGCCTAACACCTCAAAAGACTAACTGATGAGTTTTTAACGATTTTACATGATATCTTTCAAACACACCTTTTCATGCAAAAAAAAATTGGGCTTCGCATAGACTCTCTTTTTTTCCTACTTCATGCTGATTTGACTTCACTAGAAAATAGGAGGTAATAAGATGAAACTCGTGATCCCATCATCAAGTTTGATATCATATAAAGCAACTAATGCAATTCAATAGCTCAAGTTTATAAGTGACGAGTTCAAACAAATGTGAACAGGACAGTTTCATATTGATTACAAATGAATTAAATAAAAATTATATTATAAATTAAGGTTTTAGATTAAAGCATAGTGTTAAGTTCATTTATTGCAATGAATTACTTTTCTTTTTTTATACGCAATAAATTGATTGTAATCCCTCTTCCGTAGGCTCCCCTTAGGGTCTGTTTGGGAGATGAATTTTGGAGGGGAAGGAAAGGGAAAAATTATAGCCTTTCCCTTGTTTGTGAGTTAAAAAAAATAAGAGAAAGGTTTTGGGGGTTTTTACTAAATCCTCCAAAATCCCCCTTCTTCATGAAATTTAAGTTCCCCCAATTCAAGGGGTTTAAGAGGTAAAATGTTTAAAATTACTTTTCTACCCTTCCCATTAAATTAGAACAATAATTTATGTATTATCATTTTAGAGAGAGAAAATAATTTTTAGAGAGAGAAAATAATTTTTAATAAAAATTAAATGATTAATTTTTTTTAGAAATTTTAAATTTAATTTAATTTGTAAAGTATAATAATTATATTAATTTTAAAAAAAGAGAGGGTAAAATGGTAAAAATATCTCTCCTCCATTATCCTCCCATTTAATTTTTTCTCGCAAACAAGGGAATTAAAATAACATAATTTTACTTCCTTCCCTTTCCCTCCAAACTGACACACACTGTTTGGGAGTTAAAAAAAGGCAAGGGAGGAAAATGGAGGGTTTATATTTTTACCATTTTACCCCTTTTTAAAATTATTATATTTATTATATTTTACAAACTAAATTAAATTTAAAATTTCTAATAAAATTATTTTTGTACTTTTCACAATATTAAAAAAGATAATATTTTTTATAAAATTTCTACGCTGCAAGCTACAAAAAAATTTCGTCAGAATACTCTTTGTCAAAAAGGGACGGAAATTTTTCTCCGATGAAAATCTTTACAAAAATAAATTTTCTATCGAAATTTAGTTTCTGGCAAAAGTTTTGACGAAAATGATTTCCTCTATCAAATGTTTTAAACGAAAAAAGAATTTCGTCAAAAATTTTGACGGAATATTTTACGTTCAAAATTTCGATGGAAATGTGCTATGACAAATTTTTTGATGGAAATTGTTTTGTCAAAAATTTTGAGGGAAATGTTTCATTCGAAACTTTCGACGAAATTTAGATTCAGTAAAGAATTTTGATAGAATATTTTTCTGTCAAACATTTTAATCTAAATATTTTTCGTCAATTTTTTTTACGGAAAAATTTTCTATTGAAATTTTTTGACAGTAATGTGTTCCGTTGAAAATTTTGATGGAAATATTTTTTATCAAAAAATTTGACGAAAATATTTTCCGTAGAAAATTTTCGATGAAAATGTGTTTCCTTGAATATTCGACTGAAAATTTTTGTCAAAAAGTTTAGCGAAAATATTTCCATCGAAAATTTTTGACGGAACGTAAATTCTATAAAGAATTTTGGTGAAACTTTTCGGTTGAGATGTGTTTCGTCAAATTTTGGACGAAAAAAATTTCGTTGAAAGTTTCAACGGAATTTAGATTCGTCAATAGTTTTGACTGAATTCTTTCCTGTAAAAAATTTATGTCAGTGATTATGACAAAATCTTGTTTCGTCTTTAGTTTTGATGAAAAAATTTTGACGTATGTGATTTTCATCAAAAGTTTCATCATTATTTTTGACGAAATATTTTTCGTCGATAAATTTTGTCAGTATTTGATACTTTTCTAAAAATGTCACATTTAAAAATGATTCACATTTATGTAATTTTTACATTTTAATACTAAGGGTAGATAAGTAATTTTTTATATTCCCTCCCTCAAATCCCCCAAATTGGGGGAACTTTAATTTTAGGAAGAAGGAGGATTTTGGAGGGTTTAGTAAAAATCCTCAATTCATTCCCCTCCTTTTTTTAAACTCACAAACAAGGGGAGGGCTTACTAAAACCCTCCCTTTCCTTTCCTTCCCCTCCTAAAACCAACTCCCAAACAAAGCCTTAAGTGTGAATTTTATAGACTAAGAAAAAAAAAAAAAAAACATAAACTCAAGGTTTAAAATCAAAATAGGGGAAGGTCATATTTACAAACTTTTTTATTTATAAACTCTTACTAATTATACTATCTTCTTTTGCCGGGAGAATACTGATTACACTATGTTCTCCTGTGAGAAAGAAAGATGGTGTAATTTGTAAAAATTTGTAAAATAAATTTATAAACTGTATGATCACAAACTCACTTACTTGTAATGAATTGTCATTTACCCATTAATAATAGTTCCTTCTTCCTAGTTTTCAATCTACTGAACCTGATTAACTCATGTTTCCCAGCAGGGTATGCAGATTGACAACGACTAGCAATCATACGTGGAAGCAACATCAGCCATCATATTCTTGCATGTGTGACCCCTTTTAACTGCAGAAGAGTGAAGATAATGATATCATTGCTCCAAGACACAATAAGGGACATAACTCATCACGTTCAATCTTTAAAGGGTTTTATAATTCTCATGTTGTAGAGATAAAAAACATGTGGGACCCATGTGTTAGAAAAAATTATATCTGAGACTCATATCAGCACGAAAATTGAATGGTGTGTAGGAAAATTGTAATTCTCATGTTAAATGAGAATTATAAAACTCATCTTTAAATCCCCTTATATAAATTAACACAGAGAAAAATGGGTTTGAACAACATGGTGGTGCTAAAGGTATGTTTGCTTCTTTTCCTTCTGGAAGTTACTACAGCTCGCTTAGATCTTAACCAACTCAAAGGTGACTCAAGCGATTATCCTTCGGAGTCTTTAAAATCAGAAACGTGCTGTGGTCATTGTGCATGCACAAGGTCAAAACCTCGTCTATGCCTTTGTGCAGATATTAGACTGCATTCATGCCACTCAGCTTGTGAATCCTGTATTTGCACAACCTCAGATCCTTCCCAGTGTCATTGCTATGACATCACTGACTTTTGTTACAAACCTTGCAAGTCCAATTATGAAATCATTAGGAATGAACAATTTTTTTTTTTTTTTTGGTAAGCTGGAATCAAAGAACCAGCAAAAAACTACACAAAAGTCACTGTACGGACCCTACAAACAGATGCTAAATCAGCAAAAAAAAAAAAAAACAGAATAAATCTGAGCAAGAGGATAACTAAAAATAGACATATCTACAGCACTACAATTATCCAAAGCATAGTTTGTCAGCCTGTCAACACAGCAGTTGCCTTCTCTGTATGTGTGGACTAAGTAAACCCGCTAGTCTTTTTATAACATGTAAACGAACCACTAGATGAGATTCACGGGCTGCAACACCATTTTTAGAAAGAATGGTGATTGCAGATATTGAATCGGATTCAACAATAAGATTTTTCCAACCTTCCTCCCAAGCCATCTCTAACCCTTTGAGAATATCCCAGAGTTCAGCATTAAAAGAATTACAAGGTCCCACTCTGTAGGAGAACCTTTTGAGCCAATGTCCTATATGATTACTAGCAATGCCACCACAAGTAGCCAAACCAGAGGAGCTTTTACAAGCACCATAAGTATTCAATTTAATCCAACTCTCATTAGGAGGCTTCCAACAGATAGGGATTTCTGTTGTAAGACTCAAATGGACAAAGCCCGTTTAGGCTTTGTTTATTATGTAAGTGAAGGCAAAATTAAATAACCTTGGAATGAAAAGCTCTTGTGGCCTACATTTTGGTTTCAGCAAATTTGGGGGCCATTTTTATTCTGAATTTTAAGTTGTGTGCTTGGAAGGAATCAACATATATAATCATAAATGTTTCGGTGACGAATTTGACTTTTAAATACAATTATATATATTGAGCGCATGATATATCATGATCATGCATATGTACAGTATGATATGTATTTTGAGAATCAGGTGTATCTTTTGTACATCTGTATATATTTGGTACGATGATTTGTGTGTATGCGTATGATGGACATGTTGTATATGTTTTGGTTATGCAGTTATATGTTTGGATTTCGATATATACAAGTTAGTATGTAAGTTTAAGTTTGATAAGAATTGGCACAGAGCCAAATTGAGTAAGGATCCATGAATGGATTCTGAGACTATTGTTTAGATGTTTTATGTATTGGACTTTTCTATATTACAGAGATTATTTAAGATGTGGGAGTTTGATCCCTGGTTAGTCCAATATACAGCTGTTATGCTGTCGGTAATTCTATCTGAAATAGTATTTGCTATTATGTTCGGATAATGATTAATCATGAGTTATGGCCAATGGTTTTGTCAAATATGAATTTTGTACAGTTATGAAACTGTGCAATTTATAATAAATGGGAAAACAAATTATGGATGACAATTTACATAATATGAACATAAAGGAAAAAGTTAAGTCAAGTAATTGTGGTAAACTATTGTGATATTTTTAATAAGTTTTCCGTTATTTAGTTCAAGTAAGATGCGCTTTTATTATCATACTGTAAGTTAACAAACCGGTCGGATTGAGGTGTTACAAATTTCCAATTTATGAAAACAGAACTCTTAATTAAAACTTTTATATCTTTAACGTGTTGATGATATCTTATTTAAGATTTTTTTATTTTATTTCTTACCAAAAAAACAACTTAAAATTTTTTGTGTGTGTTCCAAATTAGCTTTTTGGAACAAAAATTATGCAAGTAATTGTTACAGAAAACATTGCATGAAAGATTTGTTTACACTATTACTGCAACTATTTATTATTGAGTTAAAATTGGTTAAATTATATGAATATAATGTTATGAAACCACTCACTCGTGAAGAAGAGAGATATAAATTTTTGCATTGGATAATTATCTATTTATTTTTTCAACTTTCTTTTTATCCAATCATAATTAATTATTAAGCCTTAAAAAAAATAAAGTGCAATTCCTTAAATTCCGATATTTCATTTCTATATAATTGTATATAATTATATTTACAATTTTTTTTTTTACAACTTTTTACAATTATATTTTAACCGTTAATTTTCGTCAATTAACTATTATTATTTATAACGAATTAATAATTAATTAATGAGTTTGATTTGCGAAAAATAATAACACTTGATTAACGAAAATCAATGGTTAAGATATAATTACAAGAGGTTATAATTAATATGTGGTAAGTATAACATCCCTCTATCTGCTCAAAATGTTGCCACCTCATTAAAATTTAAGCATTCTTTCGATTGCATAAAAAGTCTGACATTAATCAATTATGTAGCAGAAAAATTGGCGCTAAATTTATTTATTTTTAATATTTAAAAAAAAAATTAAAAACGTAATTTTAATCTGTTTTAAATATAGAAAAAGACATCTATTTAATAAAAACCTAACAGTTGCACTAATATATTTCGTGACGAGAAAGGAAAAAAAAAATATTTTTATGTATTTTTAAAAATAGTAATTTTATTTCGAACGGAAATGCCGAATCGTACCAATATTCATTGCGACGGTAATGTCAAAAAAGTTCTCTACACTTACACATGGGTGTGACATGGCCGCATCAGAATATATTACAAGTTCTAATGAAACTGTATGACATCAGATGGTAATAATCTTTGTATACGGTCATTAAAAGCAACGGTACAAGAAGTATATCAAATTTTTCTATTATCATTAGATTCAAAAGTTGTTTTCTTTTTTCTCTTTCTTCATTTAATTTTTCCTCTAATTCAATGGTGATTGAAGTGGTAGTGAAATGGTAATAAAAATATTTGGTAGTATGAATATCTTATCTCATAATATAAAAAGAAACATATTCAGAAAAATTTTAACACACTTTTTAATATATATTTATTGGGAAAAGTTATACTTACTATCAATCTTTCTTATTACTTGTTACTACTAAATCTTAACGGTTGATTTCCTTTCATCTAATGGTTATAATTTATTACAAATTAATAATTAATTAATAAGTATGATCTCATAAATTACAACCGTTAGATTGAGGGAAATCAACGGTTAAGATTTAGTAGTAATAAGTAGTAAGAAAAATAGATAGTTAACCTCTCTCATATTTATTATACGTGATTATATTATCTATCTATCTAATCTTTCGGGAAATGGATCCTCTCATGTATAATTTAACATGATCATGCCATGTGAGCGGATCTTAACCATTAATAATTAAATCAACGATGATGATGGTGTAATTTCTATCTTTATATTTGTTTTCTCTCCTCATTTATCACCATTCATTCATCCATATATGATTATGATTGCCCCACATGACATGATCATGTTTAAAAAAAACATCCACTCCCAATCTTTCGATTCTTAGTAGTTATTACTTTTTCATCACTATTAGATTGTATTTAAATCAACGGTTGTTTATCGAGAAAAAAAATCAACGATTAAAAGAAAATAAAAATAAAAGTTATAATTAGTTGAGAAAAATAAATGATTAAAGATGTAATAAATAAGCAGTAAGGATAAGTAGGTTAAATAGGAGGTTATTTAAAGTGAATTAGGACCACCATTTTTAGGTGGTCCCTTAGTATAAATAGGAGGGTAAAATTGGAAAAGTGAGAAAATAATAGAGATAAAAAAGAAAAGAGAAAATTAATATTGTGAGAGGAAGCACTAAAAGATTCAGTGGACCTGGAGCATATTACATATTTCTGTTAAATAGATAGATACTATAAATGTCTCGTATTTATGATCATTAAGTGATTTCTATATAAAATATTTAATATAATCTAAATAAATTAATATAAAATAGTATAAAGTATAAAAAAAAGTCAAATAGAGTAATGTATTGATAACCATTTTCCGTTTATTATGCCAAAAAATTAAGAGATTAATGTTTTTTATAGAAATTAAAATCATCTCTTATACATATAAAAGTATATGAAGCCATGTAAGAGAAAAAAAAAAGCATGATCACTACACACTTTTATATTTATGTAGAATATAAAATTTATGCTATAACTTCAAAAATATTATTGTCAAAAAATAATTTTCGTTTGGTTTATCATTTTTTTTTTAGAAAATAGTTTTCTCATGCTACACTCACAACATCTTAATTTTTTTATCTTCTTACCTTTTTATGAACCCCACTCATATATTGTGTGTGTAGCATAAGAAAATTTTCTTATGTAAAATGAAAAAATTAATGTCCTTTGTTTTTTGGGGCATTTAGTTAAGAATTTAATGTTTATCGTATATGATGATATAGTAAAGATAATTATATTTTCTATAGGGGTATAATAACCAATTAGTATTATTATCAATCAATTTTACCATTAAATGGATTATATTGATCCAACGATTATATTTATTTTCATCTTTATATGATTATGATTCCCTATATTTAATGTGAAACTATTAAATATGAGAAATTATAATCATACAAAAGTAAAAATAAATATAAAATATAAAATATAGAAAATCATTAATATACAAAGATGAAAATAAATATAACCATTTAATCAACATAATTAATTTAACGGTTAAATTAATTAATAATAACATTAATTAATTGTTAGAATGTCATTTTGCTTCTTTTTTTTTTGTTGTTTGGTAAGCATCATTTTGCTTTCTAGATACCAATAAAAATGCATAGAGCTTGTTTGATATCATTTTATAAGACGAGACACGTCAAACCTTTTAGTTCTTCGGTTCCTTGAATTGTTCAATAATTGCTTTTCAGTGAGCCACAAGGCCAACGCTGCTTCATTCAACACTCTCACCCTTTTGGTAAATTCTCTCTCTCTCTCTTTCTCTTCCCATTCTTCTATATCAATTCTATGTTCCCCATGTTTTCTTCCTGTTCTTAATTTCGTTGATTATGACGATGTTGTCGGTCTGGTTTGTTTCGTTTTGCTTCTGAATGTGTTTTTTCTTTTTGTCTTTTTTTTTTTTTTAATTTTCTTGTTATATTTTCTGATGGGGTAGGATATTCTATTTATCTCCTACTTTACCTACTTATCTTTTTAATATCATTGCATCATAATCTCACTTTTTCTCTCGAGATTATGATAAAATGGTGTTGAAGACTAGTAGCTGACAAGAAAAAAAGGAAAGGTACTTGAAATAACCTATCCCATTTTCTGGTTCTTGCTGCTTCTCAGTTCTTCTTTGTTTTAGGTTTCAACAATAACAGAAAATGCATGTTCGGTATTTTCTTTTTGGGACTGTTTTCTGCTGCCAATTTATGTGTCTCTCTCTCTTCAGTTAAATTTTTCTTGGAGATTGACAACATAGAAAAGCATTGGAACAGAGGAATTTGAAAGGTAGAAGACTAAGTATCAGTGGAGAAGGTTGAATGTGTTTTTTCATTTTTAATTTTCTTTTTATATTTTCTGATTCTTAGTACTTCTTTGTTCTTTGTTTTAGGTTTCAACAACAGAAAATGCATGTCCAATTTTTTATTTTTTGACTATTTTTTGTTTTAGGTGCCAACTTATGCCCTTTTTTCCAATTACATTTTTCTTAGAGGAACAGAGAAAAACATTGGAATGGAGAAATTTGAGAGGTAAAAGACTGAGTATCAGTGGAGAAGATCGAATTTAGGGTTATGTTAAAAAGGATGGATGTTGATGAAGGCCATGTTGATTCTTTCGGGAAGGAGGAAATTAGTGAGAAGGTTCAGACTCCTATTGCAAAGAAAAGGAAATATAGGAAAAAGAAAAAGGAGTATGAGGGATGGGGATCAACTTCCCTTATTCGGTTTCTTGAATCCATTGGTAGAGACACAAGCAACCAGATGACTCAAAGTGAGGTGGCTAAGATTGTCAATGAGTATGTTAAGCAGAATGGCCTTCATCATCCTACGAAAAAGAAAAGAATTGTGTGTGATGAGAGGCTTCATTTGCTATTCAGAAGGAAAGCCATTAGCCGATTGAGAATTAATTACCTGCTTGAATCACACTTTGCTGAGAACTGTGAAGAATCTTCTGATGATATCTTTTCTAACTCGGAAGATGATGTGTATGAAACCCCGAAAACGACAGGTTCAGAGAGGAAGAGTCATCCGAAGATACCGTTTATGGAAAAACCAAGGAGCTGTTTTGCTGCCATCGTTCCTAACAACATCAAACTTGTTTATTTGAAGAAGAGTCTAGTTGAGGAGCTTCTTTTGGACCCTGAAACTTTTGAGACTAAAGTAGTTGGAAGCTTCATAAGAATCAGACGCGACCCAAATGACTACCTTCAGAAAAATCCATTCCAGCTTCTGCAAGTCACAGGTAATTTGGCTGTTGTAGGTTGATTATGACATTGCATTATTATAAATGCGTTTTTATGACTTTAAATGTACAAGTTGCTTTGAAAGGTATGCTCATCAACTGCTTAATTTTAATACATGTGCTTGTCAGAAGTAAAAGCAACAACAAAAAGGAAAACCCAAAAGTACTATTATGTAATCTTTTTTGACATCGTTAGTATAGGTCACATGCATTGTGAAGATCTGGCAAAGTAGTCAAGTGAATCCTAATTGAACGATTTGGACTATTTGCAATGAATAACAATGAATAAAATAATGTAATCCATTAATCTCATGCCGGGTGCAATTAACATAAATGAAGCAAACTCAGTTACTTGTTATATTTTTCTTTTAAATCATTAGTATAGGTCAATAAACTCCGCCTGTGTGTGCTTGCATGCATGGTCTGTCCCAAGCCAGGATAAAGGAGGAGGGTTGGCGTCAGGTGTAGCGAACCGGCCATAAAAGTAGCTATATTTATGAGATGAACCCTTATAATTAGTATAGGTCAATACAAGGTTTGATTAGTCCTAATTTAATGATTTGGTCTACTTGCAACGAATGACAATGAACAAAACAATGTATCCAATAACCCTATGTTGGTTGGGAATCAAATAAATGAAGTAAACCAAATTCTACTTATCACGTACTCTTTTTTGGCATCATCAGTATACATCATTTGCCTGAGTGATTAATCCAAATTGCATGATTTGGACTATTCGCAATGAATGACAATGAACAAAACAATGTAATGCAATAACCTCATGCTGAGTGGGATTCACATAAATGAAGCAAACTCAGATGTGCTTATTATGTACACTTTCTTTACATCATTAGCATAGGTCAATGGCAGGTGCGATTAGTCCTAATTGAACGATTTGGACAATTCTCAATGAGTGACAATGAACAAAATCAATATCCTCATGTTGGGCACGATTAAAATAAATGAAGAACACCAAATTCTACTTATAATGTACTCTTTCTTGACATCATTAGTATGGGTCATTTGTCGGGCTTGATTAATCCTAATTGAACGATTTGGACTATTCACAATGAATGAAAATGAACAAAACAATCTAATCCTTTCGGGTTGCAATTAATTTTCTATGGGATCCTTCCTGGAATTGTTTCTCTTTTGTTGCACATTCATCTACTATTTATTTGCAAATTTGATATGCCATTTGACAGTTGAATATGACAAATGTAGAAAAATTAGGCGATGGAATATATTTCTTCTAATTAGCTGAAATACAGTTTTTTCTGGGCTATCTTTCAGGTATAAAGAAGAGCTCTGGAGTGGATGGGGAAATTCTCCTACAAAGCTCTGGTTTCATCAAAGACATCAGCATTCACATGCTTTCAGATGATAACTTCTCTGAGGTACAGTTGAGTTATCTTGCTATTTTAGCTTTATGTAGTAAAAATTCTGGATTCTGTCAGTGAGAGCTAACTCAACTAGTCAGATCAAATTGCATTTACTCAAAGATTTTAGGTTTAATTCATGCTAGTGATCCTTCATTGGTAAGTCATATCTTCCATTTTAAACAGCTTGTGCCATGTCCTGAACTTGGAATCGGGCAACTTTTCCTCTGCCTTAATTTTAATGTAAAAAACCACTCCCCATTAAACCTTGACTAGCGAGGGAAGTGGTGAGGGCAATCCTTGTAAACTCTGGTGCTAAGCCAAAAGCGTTATCTGTCTGTAACCATCTTTCTTAACCAATTTTTAACAAATGAATGCAATAATGATGGATTATATCATTGACAGTTTTAAAGTACATTTTAACTGGAAGTTGATGGTTTATTTGCTGTTTCTGACTGCTGATTCTCTGCGGTACTATCATTTTGTATCCGACATAATATAAATTTTTAATAATGCATAGTTAAATTATAGATGTGATATGTGTATCTGTTCTGGCAATAGCAATGCATGGAAATTATACCAAATGCTAATTAGAAAAAAATACACACACACACACACAATGCATCATAATGAAATATAGTAAAACAAGACTTCATGGAGTAGGATATAGATTGGCGGACAATATGTTTTAGGATAGATAGGTGGAAAGCTATTAGCATTGTGGAGGGTTAAGCCCGTTTTTATTCCTGTGTTCCAGAGAGTCTCTCTTTAGTCATTTCCCCCTATATCTCTGTTTATTTCTTTCTTTACCTCTCCCTTTTCTCTTTTTTCCTTTCTATTTTTCTTCTCTTATTTCTTTATTTCTTTAATGTTTTTATTTATTTTTATTTTTCCTCTTATGTATTTTTCTCTTTTATTTATCTTTATTTTCACTTTATTTTATTTTTTTAATTGTTTATTTCTATTTTTTAATTGCTAGTGTTATTTATATTTTTTTAATTTTCATTTTTATCCTTTTTTAGTCTCTCAATCTTTTTGTACTTTTCATTTGGGTTCATCAGACACCGACCTCAACTAGTTTAGGATAAAGGGTGTTGTTGATGTCAATGCACCATAATGGAATATGTTGTCTTCTTTCTGACTACAGTAATTAGAGAAGAATTAGAAAATATCTTATCATTAATAAAGTTCTAGAAAGTGATGCAGGTTTCAAATAACTTTTCCAAGCCAGTTTAGAGGAACTAAAAGGATAAAGTAGACTGCTTCAAGGTCTTATTCCAGTACCAATTGATGCCAGACTAAGATTTTGAAGTAAAGGAGGGGATGGGACAGGCACAATATAAAAGAAGAAAAACCCATATGAAGTATACCTGTTAGTCATTAATAAAGCTAGTACCTTGCCCTAAACTTTGGGGATCAGGGGATGTGCTTCTTGCTGCTGCTATTTTATGAAACTATATCTTCATTCTAACCTGCAATAAGATTTATTTATAATTAGTCTCAAGGAAAAACCTAAAATTGCAATAATTGTACAAAGGAAAATCTGAAATCAATATTTAAGTCATAAAGGAAAATACAAAGCTTAAAAATAATTTGGAAATCTGAAAACTAGAGAGTGCAGCTAAATGATGTGGAAATTCTTAAGCTAAAACAAAATACAAAATAAATGTCATACGAATTCCCGACCCCATGATTTACTTTGAAATTCCTTTTTATGATCTCCATTTATAAGCTCATAATTTTTCATTCGTAATCATCTCCTATTTTTTTTTTTTAACTTTGTTTTCCTAGCTAAAATAATTTTAAGAGTAAATACCATTTTTGGTCCCTAACAAAAAATTCGGTCCCCATTTTAGTCCTTTACAAAAAAAAAACTAGTCGTCTGATCCCTATGAAATTCAAAGTGAACCCATTTTAGTCATTTTGAGGGACTAATGTGGGTCTTTTTTGAATCTGTGAGGGACCACGATTTTAACTAAATAGTTCCACTTTGAATTTGCTAGGGACTTCGAGACTATTTTTTTTTTTTTGTAAGGGACTAAAGTGGGGACCGTGTCTTTTGTTAGGGACTTAAAAGGGTATTTACTCTAATTTTAATAGATGCTGACAAATAGTGTACTTTTGCATAAGAATCACAACTTTCTGCGACTGCTTTGAACCATCTTTTCAATGATTTTTATCATGTTTGAGAACTTTATGCCTTCCATTATATCTTATAATTCTACCTTTAAATTTTTGGGTTTTCTACCCGTGACTTTGGTTTCAGGAGGAGTGTGAGGATTTGCAGCGAAGAGTAAAAGATGGCTTGTTCAAGAGACCTATGGTTGTAAGTTCTTTTCAGTGCTTTGAATTTTTCTAAAATAACAAAACTCCTGCAGCACGAGAATAATCCACTTCCTTAAATTGTGAACTGAAAAGGAATGTAGAGCACAGTGTGTTCTTTATACATGAGATTCTGTTTTACCCTAAATACTATATCTGATGCTTTAATGAATCTGAATATTATATCAATACCTTATTTTTTTTGTTTATACATGGTAGGTAGATATAGAGCAGATGGCAAGAGTATTGCATGAGGATATGACTAAGCATGTACGTACTGAACTATTATGGAACCCTGTGTTTCAATTGCTTCATTCATGTTTTGGTTTAGTGATTTTCTCACAGTCTGTTGATTTGCACTTTTTACATCTGTTAAAACACCAGTCCTTTGGCACAGTAAATATTAAGATATACAAGAAAAAGGGAAAAGATACAGAAACAATTGATCAAGAAAGTAGGACATCATATTAGCCATCTGTATTTGCATGAGAATTGTTCTTTGCTTCATATTGTGTGGATATCATTTAATGAACAGATCGATATTATTCTTATTTACTCGGCTGAATTTGCAATGAAACAAGAAGATACACAACACAAACAATGAAACAATGTGATATATAGCTTTATAGGTAATTTTTGCTTTCACAAGTTAAGCAGCTGTAAAAGAATGGGAGCCTTGGCACAACGGTTGGAGTTGTCATCATGTGACCTAAATGTCATAGGTTAAATCAAGTAATCAGTCTCTTGCAAATGCAAGGTAAGGCTGCCTACTATATAGACCCACATAATGAGTCTGACCCTTCCTTTACGTAGAGCGGGAACTTTATAGCTCCAGGTTGCCCCTTTTTAAACTAAGTAGCTGTTAAACTGTTGGATCTTGCGTATCAAAAGATAAATCAAGTGAGATAACACGCTATTACCAAATTTCTTTTGTAAATATATTAGCATATTCAAATTCTGCTGTGCTTGTGAGTGCCAATATGCAACAGTTACATACTCTGTTTCAAATCAAAATGTATTCCTCAGTTGCTCATATTCTGTGCTTGGACATAACTTGACCGTTTTTAATCAATTAACCCGTGTTGATTGATTGGCCTCTCTTTAGGGATATCATGTAGTTTTTCTTTTATCACCCCACTTTCAATGATAGGTGTGTACTAAATTTGTCAAGTAACCTTAGGAGTAAAGAACACTTTTGAATTTATGGAACTTCTTAGATACTGTTTAGTATTTATACATGCTAGCCATACCTTGGATATATTTGATGTACTTCTTCATGTTTGTCTGTGTTTAATATCAATGCTTACATATAATTTTATATTATATTTGTCCTGTTTCTTCAGTGTGTTGTGCTTTACATGCTTGTTTCAAGTAAGAATTCATGTTTACGCTTTTGATATTTGGGATTGGATTTTCACTTGACTTTAATGCTTTCTTATTATATGGTGAATCTGTTAAAGGGGCTGCCAAGAGAACTCGATCGGTTACAAAATCTTATTGATCGAGCTAATGAAAAGGGTTTGCATAGAGAATATCCTTTTCTGATATTAGATGATAACTTTTTTTCTATATTGTGGTAATGTCTGCGTATCCATTTCTTAATCATAAAATATCAGTACGTGGTGACGTATGCTGCTGAACCTAGTTAATGTATTGCACTACACTCTTGTTATACTACTAAATTTGTTCTCTAGTAGATACTGGATAGATTGTTAACTGTATTATTAGTCATAAATAAAAATCATTGGCTTTTTATGCCAATCATAGTCGCGCATGATATCTTCATGATCCTTGATTGTAATGATTTCTTGTTTATTTATATTATTAAATAATGATACTGATTTGCTCATTAAACTATTGAATAAATGAAATAAAATCTAATATTTTCTTAGTTTGAGTCATCAAATCAATTCTTGTCCAGTTCTTCTGTATTTCATCTGTCAGTTGCATAATTCTTCCTTAATTTGTCTAATAATTTTCTTATGGGAAAAGTGTTTATCCTTTTAAATGACACAACTTATATCCTTTCACTCTCACAAAGAGGTGGGGCCCACATCTTTATTTTTGTTGTCAACTCTCTCTCCTCCTTTATCTATCTCTTTCTCTCTCTTAAAATGACACAACTTTACATCCTTTAAAATGATACACACTTTACCCTTTTCTTATGAGTTCTTTCAATCTCATATTGTAGGATAATTTTTAAGGTGATGCATCTTTTCTGATCAGAACCACATTATGAACCCTGGACTTTTACTCAAATTCTTGCCCAACCCCCTGATTTAAGCCCAGGTAGCATGTAAGAGGAGGTCGCTTCTGTGTTTCTCTTTGAGGCAGTATGCAGATTTATGCATAGCATAACTGGGTACCACCTTAAAGATGTTACTCGTGTTTAAAGTAATGTGTGCTGATTACATTAAAATCCCTTTTGTGGCTTTGACTTTCTTTTAGTACTGTAGACATACTCAATGAGAAATTTATACTGATGAAAGTTTTCAATTAGGATTGTGTCTGATCATTATGTACATTATGCTAAATGCTTTATATAGAGATCCTTTTATAGTCAAAAAAATGTAAAAAAAGATTTTCTATAAAACAGAGATTCCTTAATTGATTGGAAGTACACTGGATGAATACCTACAAAAAAAGGAGAAGCTTCAGAGTCCAGAAGAACAGGAACGTTTATTGCATGAAATTCCTCAAGTTATTGCAGATGATCTAGAATCTGAATGTAAAACACCAATTGTTCCAGAGATAAAAATAAAAAAGGATTTACAAGAGTTATGGCAGATTACCAGTACAAAAGCATCTTCAGTGTCTGAGGTCCCAAAAACAAAACTGGATATGGCTGATCTTGTAAAACAAGAAAACAAATCCCCAAAGTCAATTGTTAGTCTGAATAGAGCATCAGAAGTTCCTCTTTTCAATATGGCAGTGGACGGCACTCTGTCGAATTGCATATCTGGTGACACTGCTGCAGGTTTGTTATAAAGATTTATTTTCTTCCATAATCTCTTTTTTAAATATATGCCTGTTTTTTTAATCTGCGAATGCGCTTGATGGAAATACTGCAGTATGTTTTGTTTGGTGGGAAGAATTTTACTTGGAAAATATGGGTGTTCTGCTCATCCAAAGACACCACAGTATAGCATAGGAATCATACTTCTATATGCCCCTTTACCTACCAATGATCTTGATCGAAAGGAAATGCTCCAATGTCTGTGGCCATACCCAATTTTACTGGAAAGTTCAAAGTTTCTAATCCCAAATGTAACTAGTTGCCGGAAATATTTTGGTGTGACAGTAGTACTGAGCTTAGTACTACTGCCACTCAAGTGTTTACATTTGCCTGAATGTATATTTCTTGAACCTTTCTCACTATTTCAAACACTTTTTCATTATTTTCAATCTCTTTTCCTATGGTTACTGAGGTGTATGTTGTAGAGAGAATGAGAAAGGCACAATTTTGTAAAAAAAATAAAAAATTAATTTTCTTGTTTTATCTTTGTTGCTCAGCGGTAAGCTTGCTTGCCGTGATTGTATCTTTAGGACACAAATTCTATAGTGTTTGGAGATTGATTTTGATTTTAATTTGATTTTCTATTGATGTAATATGTTTATATGTTTAATTTAATTATTTATTTTTTCTAACTTTGAACCTCTATTTGTAATATAACAACCCCTATTTTTAGGCTTTATACAACCCCCATTTTGGCAAAGCAAAAAGATGGAGAGGCCTGTTTGCACGGATGGATACGTAAAGCTCCTAACACAGATGGAATCACCCAGGTTTCAAAACAATCCTTTGAACTTTTTTTCTATTGGAGGTATTTTTGTGTGTGATCTAACCATCACTTTTTTCTTCTTTTCTTGTGTTGAAATATTTAAATAGAGAAATGGACACTTCAAAAAGCGAAAAGAGTAATTTTATTCATTCAGAATCGTCTTCTTTTAGTGAGATGGACACTTCAAAGAGTGACTATGATAACGAACAAACAAGGATGCCAGTAATTGTGAATAAGGAACAAGATGGGTATGAGCCAAAAATTGGAATGATATTTTCAAATGAAGATGAAGCTTATGATTTTTATAATGATTATGCTAAATTTGTTGGCTTTACTGTGAGAAAATCAAAATATCGTAGATTCGCAGATGGAACCATAAGCCAAAGGACATTTGTTTGTGGAAGAGAAGGGTACAGAAAGTTGAAGGACCCTTCACATGTGAACAAGAAAAATAGGAGAGAAACAAGAACGGGTTGTCAAGCTATGATACGTTTCAAAATTGAGAAGGATGCTTGGATTGTTTATAAATTCATTCCAAATCATAATCATGATCTTGTGAAATCATGTGCAAGAGCTATGTTAAGATCACAAAGGCATATAAATGAAGCATATGCTAATATGATTGAAGATATGGACAATCCTGGTGTAAAACCATGTAGTGTGTTTTCATATTTTGTTGAAGCTGCTAGAGAAGTGGAAAATGTTGGATTTTTGAAATCTGATTGCCTACAAAGTGAAAGAAGCAAAAATCTTAAAGCAGGAGATGCACAAAGTGTTATAAATCATTTCAAAAGTTTACAAGCAAATGATCTGGCATTCTTCTATACATTGCAAGTAGATCATGAAAACCGCGTGACTAATTTTTTTTGGAGAGATGGGATATCAAGGACAGATTATAATCACTTTGGAGATGTAGTTATTTTTGACACAACCTACCGAACAAACAAATATAATATGGCTTGCGCACCTTTTATTGGTGTAAATCATCATAAGCAAAGTGTTTTGTTTGGTTGTGCTTTCGTGTTTGATGAGACAACAGAGTCATTCATTTGGCTATTTGAATCTTTTTTGGAAGCAATGGGAGGGTTGCAACCTAAAACAATTTTTACCGATCAATGTCAAGCAATGGCCGATGCTATTAAAAGAGTTCTTCCTGAATCTGAACATCGACTTTGCTTGTGGCATATTGGTCAAAATGCAGCCAACCATCTTTCTTATTATTTGGGAAACTCTGACTTCAAGGTGTTATTTAATAGGTGTCTCTACAATTGTGGATCAGAGAAAGAGTTTGAAGACGTATGGACCCATTTACTCACAAAAGTTGATATTTCACAATGCTCATGGTTGAAAGAAATTTATGACTTACGAGCAAATTGGTGCCCAGCATTTAGTCAAAATTATTTTTCAGCTGGCATCTTATCAACACAAAGAAGTGAGAGTATGAATAATGTTTTCTGTACTGTCACTTGTAAGACAATGTCTCTTACTCAACTTATACTTCATTATGAAATTTTTTTGGAGCGTAGACGTTGTTCAGAACTGCAAAAGGACTTTGAATGCAATCAATCTACGCCTCCTAGAGTAAAACAACTTACAGGTATGGCTGCACAAGTTGCACGGGTATATACTCATGTTATTTTTGAAGAATTCTATGAAGAATTGTTTGAATCTTTATCCGTGGCAATTGAAAAAATCAATGAAAGTGGTACTTTCTTTTGTTACAAGTTGGTTAAATCTGGTGATGACAAACAATATTTTGTGACATTTGAATCTACGAATTGCTTGGTTGAATGTAGTTGTAAAAAGTTTGAATCTGTTGGTCTCCTGTGTCTTCATGCATTGAAAGTACTTAATTTTCACAATATTTTTCATATTCCTTCTCAATATATCTTGAAGAGGTGGACAAAAGATGCAAAAAATAGTTTTAGTATAAGTGACAATGGCAAACAAGCTTGTGAGGTTTCAAGACAAGGAAATAATCTACGTATGAGCCAAATAATGAGAAAAGCCATTTATTTTGCAACAAAGGGTGCATTGACAAATGAGACAACCAAAATGGCTGAAGATCACTTAGAGCAAGGGATAAAAAGCTTGGAGAGGATGTTTAAAAATATTAGTATGATGGATACAACTGAAGTTGATGTTAAAATTAGTGATGAAGAGAAAGATGAGCACAATAAATTATTAGATCCACGACGTGTTCAAGCAACGGGAGATACAAATGCTAGACTCAAAAGTCAGTTGGAAAAGAAAAGTTGCAAGAGAAATGTATCACAAGCTCATAATAAATCCCAAGGTGCTAGTACATCCAAACCTCCAAGACATAATCTTGTTTATAAAGGTAAAATGAATGATGTAATTAGGATTTTTTTTTTCATTATGTGTAATTATATGCTTATCATTGCCATTGTAAACTTGTTTAGGCAAAGCTTCAAGAGCCAAAGATTTTAGCACATCTTCTACACCTCCACCAACTTGTTGTTTTCCATCTCTCTCTCTAGTGTCAAGTGCTAATATAGCTCCACCTACATTTTGTTTTCCATATATGTGTCAAGTGCCATATACACAGGTATTGCTATATCTGTTAAGTACCAGTGCATCTTTCATTGTAATGTGAGAATTATTTTAGTATTATTCATAAAGAAGCTACTTATAGTCTTTATTTGTTATAGGACCCTAATATAGGAGTAGCAGGTCTTGATTGTTCATATGATTCACAATCGAGCATCCAAGAGATGGTACTGCACAATTCATGTGGTGTTTAAGTCTATTGAATGTTATGAATTTTGAAAATTTGAACCCTTTTTACTACTTTGAACTCAAGTGCTCAAGTGCTTTACAGGTTCATTTAAATTCAAGTGCTCAGAACCTCAATGGCAATTTTGCTACTCAAAAAATTGATTGAGGAATGGTAAGAAGTCTTGTCAATTTATAATGAGCTTTTCTTGGTATAATATAATACATCTTAAACTTGAAGAAGAGAGGAAACAACTCTTTGATTCTGATTTATGCTTTTGTGCAGACTAGCCTCATGTGCAAGCTTCACCATCTATATGTCATTAGGAATAAATTTTGTCTAACAATCTTTCATTGATCATGCTCTTAAAGATATGGCATGCAATGACAATTTATTTTAAAAAGTTGTATGAATCTGTAACTCTAGCTTAAAGAATTTTTTTTTTTTATGTAATTACGGAGCCGCAGTTTTGGACTAGTTCATATATGGAAATTTTTATATGTAACTTAACACATGGTAACAGGAAAGTGATTGTGGGGAAGAAATTGTTTACCTGCTGTATTACTTTTTTTTCTTGTTTTTCTAAAAAAGAACATGATGGTAATAGTAATTTGTTGGAAAAGAAATGAAATGATAAACCCTTCATATGTTGTGAAATTTTTCTATGTAACTTAACACATGGTAACAGGAAATTGTCGGGGAAGAAATTGTTTACCTGTTAGTATTACTTTTACTCTATCTTGTTTTTCTAAAAAAGAACATGATAGTAATAGTAATTTGTTGGAAAAGAAATGCAAATCTTCATCGATTCAATCTCTTTTGTACAAGTATAATTTGTTGTTCCATCTTTGAAATTAGACACAAATGTCTTAACTAAATGGTCCTGCATTTTTTCATATATGGGTCATGTCCTTGTTTTACAATCGCATAGAGGATAGCATCCCCTTCACATATTGCTAAACTTAAAAGGGATGGCGATCGTCTCATAGCAAACAGCTCTATAGAAACTATTAGTCGCTACCAAAACGACTTGATTAAGAACTATTTTAAGTAGTGAAAGACCTTCCAAGATCTTCTTATACTTAATGACCTTAAGTAAGAAGAACTTGTCAGATTGGGTGAGGATTATAATTTGAAAACTTAATTTAACCTGACAATAAATTATGAAATCCCTAGGATACACTCTGTATTTGTGTTTTCTTCAATGTTGTTTTTTTATCAATGACCATCACTAATTTAATCTTTGTTTGCCCTTTATAAATGTTTATTAGATAACCTCAATCGTAAGGAACATTGATATTCAATTTCTAATTATTTCAGAGTGGACATGTTTTTGCTAAGAATTTATATTGTGAACATTGATATTAGAAAATAAAAATAAAAAATAAAAATAATAGTTCGTGTAACTGGAAGTGCATCATCATTCTTGATATTTAAATTAAGAAGCATGCAGTACTAGCAAACATTGACAGAAATGACATCAAGATTTAGAAATTAGAGGGAAGTACTGAATTGGCTTTATCCAATGTTCATAAAACAACCACCGAAGTTCCTGACTAATGACAACATCTATAAAACAAAGGGAAATATTACTCTCAGATTTTTCTCTCATGCATTTACAACTCAGAGGAAAGAGAAGAGGGGAAAGAGAATAGAGGAGAAAAAAAAAGTAGGTCCCATGCTTGATTTGAGAGTGCATGAGAGAAAAATTCTCTCATATCACATGAGAGTAATATTTTCCTAAAACAAATGACTAATGCAAAATGGGAAATGTTTTTCTCATGTTACATGAGACAATTTGTCTCATGCAATGCAACACACACAAAAGTGGATGTGATACACTTTTTTCCTTTCTCTCTCCTCTTTTTAATGGGTCTCACTCATTTTTTTGTGTTACATGAGACAAATTGTCTCATACAACATGAGAAAAACATTTCCCATACAAAATTAGGAAAATACTTTTTCATGTTATTGGAGAAAGTGTTTATCATGTCACTCATACATCTATTTATGTATTTTTTATTTATTTTTTATTTCTTAATGGAGAGATTCACCTTAAATATGTATGCGTAGGTGAATTTCTCCTGTTGTATGAAAGGAGAAAAACAAAACAAAGCCTACAAAATTAAGTTCATTTCTCATTAGTCACCGAATCTCTCTTTTTAGCCCTTCGATTTCGAAGCTGTTATGGCTCCTCTGCAGTTCCTGCTTTAATTGGATTGTGTTGCTCGAGCGAAGTTACTCTAACATGCCATTACCACTGAGGACTGCCTAGTATGATGCTGATGTGTTCGTTTAACTGGCTTTTTGGATGGACCAACAGTTTCTATACCAAAGATTTCGAAAAAAGATTTTGATTGTTGCTTCCAAATTCTCCCACCTATTATATAATCAGATCAATTATTCATATTAACATATTGCAACAGTGACTTAGTCATTTTAGGAATAATGAAAAATGAAATTTTATTTTGATTGGTGTTTTATCATTTTGGTTTTATATTATGGGAATCAAAAAGTTTTTTTTTTTTTAACTCAAATAAATCGTTGTTGAATGGGATTCATCGAAATAAAAAAAGCAGTCTGGCTAATACCTAGCTGGGGCTCTAGCTTAAAAAAATGGAAAATAAATACTTATATATATATATATATATATATATATATATATATATATGGGGATATGATCAACTAACATAGGTGTAAGAATAATAAATTAAGTTCATTTCTCATTAACGGTTGAGATTTATTGGAAATTACAAATTAATTAATGAGTGAGATCTAATGAATCTTAACCGATAGATGTAGAAAATCAATAGTTAAGATTTATTGTTCAGTTCCTGCTTTAATTGTCATATATATATATATATATATATATATATATATATATATATATATATTAACCACTGATGACTGCCTAGTATGATGCTGATGTGTTCGTTTAACTGGCTTTTTGGAGGGCTCAAATTTTTTCTATAGCCAAAGATTTGGAAAAAAGATTTTGATTGTTGCTTACACCAAATTCTCCTATATATATATATATATATATATATATATATATATATATATATATATATATATATATGGGTTTGCAACAGTGCACCTAAAGATTTGCAGTCATATTACATCGTTTTATAATGTACAAATATTAAATTTTATACAAATTGGAAATAAATATAAAACATTTTGGTTTTATATTATACAAATCAAAAAATATAATATTTTTTTTTCTACAATTAATTTTAAATGCAAACTTCCTTTATGGAAATAAAAAAACGACGCTAATACCTAGCTGAGGCTCACCAACGCTTAATAAAAATAAAATTATTTTAAATATATATATATATATATATATAAAGGGTTCATTTTTTCTGCAGTTACTGCAGATAAGTTATCTCCAGTAAGCCCAATACGACGTCGTTTTGAGGCGGAAATCATGGTATTTTTATAATTTTAATTTATTTTAGGGTTATAATAGTCTTTATATTTATAATTTTTTAAGATTTCAATACAAAAATGACATCATTTTAAGAATAAATGCAGATAACTTATCTGCATTAACTGCAGAAATATTTTTCTCATATATTAAAGCTTATGAATAGCTAATGAAAATTTATTTGCAGCATGTTAAATTAAAAAAGATTGGTCCCCAAACATCAAAAGAGATTATTACATTAAACTATTGAAAATTTATTTGAGTTCCACTAACTAAATGTTTAAGAATATAGATCAGAATAATCAGCATAATTTAAAAGTTGGATTCAGCCAAAAAGATTCATTTTTTTCATCAGTTTTTGTCTTTGCTTCTACTGAAAGCTTGACCCATGAGTGTATATTGCAAGGTTAGCGTGAAGGATATTTTAGACATAAAAAGTTGCTAAAAATTTCCCACCTGATGGGAATTCAAAAATATCACCCTTTATTTCCAAACAAAAAAAATATATCACCCTTCTGCGTATTCTTTATAGGGAAAAGTGTTTATCCTTTTAAATGACACACTTATATCCTTTCACTCTCACAAAGAGGTGGGACCCACATCTTTATTTTTTTTGTCAATTCTCTCTCCGAATGACATAACTTTACATCCTTTAAAGTTATACACACTTTTCCCTTCTTTATATGATATTTTGCATAAAAAATGTTCACAAATCAAAATTCTGGAAAAATTATATTCCCGGTAAAATTTTCATAATCCTTGTACCAAAACGCCCCTTGAGGACTTAACAATCGCGAGCTATGATGCACTGACACGGGCACGGGACACGACGACACGATATGATACGCCGACACGTTAATTCTAAAGAATATCATATTTCGATACATCTTGATATTAAATAATATTTTTAATATATATAATATAATTCATATTTAATAAATAAAATAGTCTATAATAAGTTATATAACCAATCAAATATTCAAATTTCATAACATAAATATAAAGCAAAAGTAATTTTTCATACCTTGTTAATTTTTTATGTCAAATTATATAACAGAAAAAAAATTGACTTTCATTTTTAGTTAATAAAAAAAATATAGACCTTAAAAAGAAATGTGTCGAATGCGTATCAGAGCGTTGACTGCATATCGGAAACACATGTCGGAACGTGTCAGTGTCCGACACATAAATTAAAAAAAAAACCGTGTCTGTGTATTGTGACTGGGAGTATGTTAAGTAAGGAGTCTATTTTGTGGAAAAACTCAAAATAAAGGTACGGAGATTAATATAACGAAAATGATTCGTTTATAATTTTTTTTTATAAATTACATTAAGTATGACAGGTAATATAAGTATGATTGATCATAATTAATGTAATTTGTAAACAAACAATTTGTAAATATCACATTCTCCTTAATACAATATGAAAAACTAGTATTGGGACGGAATTTAAAAATTGGATATATCGAAAACGAAGGTGGACGCAATTGATTGACGTGAATTCAAATTCCAATGACTGATGTGAGAATTTCATTGTTCGTGCAATTTGTTAAAATTAAGTTTAGAATTATAAATTCAGCACTAGCTCTATCATATGCATGCTTTCACAAGAGTGATAAGGATGATGTTACAAATTACTAATTATATTTAGCGTTTTATTTTTCCAGTAATCTAAAAGGTATCTTCCAGATGTAACTGAAGACTAATCCCTAATCGAGCATTGTCAGACTCTTGGGGACAACTCTCCCAAATCCTTTTTTTATCACATAAAATAAATTTTCTCTCTTATTCTCACAACAAATGGTGGGACCTATTTTATTTTTAAAAAAAAAGAAAAAAAGAAAAAATAGAATACGGAAATCGAAACAAGAATAAGAGATAAAATTTCTTTTATGTAACATAAAAAAAATAAAACGGCATGAGTATTGATTCCAATTGTGGTTGAAAAAGGCTATGTGCGAGTCTTATGCCACAACTTAGCTAGCATGATAACCAGCAGTTATCAGAAATGCTAATGGTACAACAAGTACAAGTATCATATCCACATAATGTTTCCTCCATTCCATCATTGCTTCTCTCTCTCTTTGTCCTATGTATAACTTGAAGGATTTTCATTTTATCCTTTAACATAAAAAACAAACTTTTCTACACACATAATATTTTGTGGGGCCCGCACATTTAAAATATATATATATATATATGGCACGCAAAACGAATCTCTATAACATTACACAATCATTTTTTTTACAACGTAATAAACATAAAACCCTAACTTTAAAGGGATGTGTGCTGTGTGAGTGTTCTTCAGTCGTGCTTCTCTTTGCTGTTATCCTTTTATATTCTTTGTCATCAACGAAGATCTATATATAGGGAAAATATTTTCTTATGTTGTATGAGAATTGAATTTTCATGTTTGTGATCATTCGATTTTCGTGCAAAATCTTTCTTTTATTTATCTTTTTTTAATAAATGTGGGGTCCATCACCAATTGAGTCACAACATAAAAATTCAATTCTCATGCAACATGAGAAAATCAAACCCCTGTATATAATGGAAAACTCAAGTAACAATAAAAAGCAAAAGATATCGTGAAATCAAGTTTAGATAGTGTTGGTGGTGTTACTAATTGTGAAATTCTTACTTTATTTTTAGAAAGTAAAATGTTTAAATATTTTAGTAATTTTATTTACACCAATTGTGAAATGGCAATTGCCGCCCTGGCACTCGGCATTTTGTTTTACCTAATTAAGTAAATTATGCAAATCTTTCACCATTAAATTTGTTAAAGATATATAAAAAATTATTAATGTAGCTTCATCAATCAACTTAAATTTTTAGGTGAGGAGCTCTTTAATAATTTATATTATATTCTAATACTCAAAGTTTTTTATATATTTGTAACAAAACTAATGGCTTGCACTTTGCTTTTTCAAATGCTGATGTTTTACATAATTTTTTTTATATCTCATTAACTTAATTATATTTTTAAAGTTATATATACGAGAGAAAAAAAATATCATGATTCAGTATTAATCATGTAGCACAGAGTAATATACCATAACAAAAATGCAGAAGCAACACCGGAACACGTGAAAATATGATTTAATTGAAGAGTTTTTATCAACAAAAAAAACTTTATCAAAAAAAAAAAGAATAACCGGTCTAACCCGGGTCAACCGGGTCACCGAGTTTCGACCGGGTCAACTAGTCCAATCCGGGTTGACTGTAGAAGCAGTCCAACTACTAACTTGGACCGGGGAATCCACTGGGTCACCAAGTCCCGGGTCGACCCGGCCGGTCCGTGCCGGGTTATAAAACACTGGAATCATGATATTAATGTTGTATTTTAGGGCTGACAGTATCCCTCTTTTATGTGAAGGATTTCTTTCTTTTCTTTTCTTTTTTAGGATTTCTTATCTGATAGTAGAGGTGGCAAAGCCGGTGACCCACTCCGTCTCGCCCAGCTATAAATCCGCCAAAAAATGGATTGACCCACCCCACCCCACTTTTGAAGATGGGCTAAAAAACTCAGCCCTCCCAATCTCATTTGCCGTGTCTGCTAGGCCGATGACATTTTATACTAAAAAATAATTAAATAAAACTATCAGCCTAGGTGGCGGGTTTGAAAACTCAATCTGCCTCGCCTCGTTTGGTGGACGGAGGCCGAGTCCATTTTGCCATCTCTATCTGAGAGTGAACTTAGGTTGGAATGTATGTCAGTCCATAACATATGGATTCTCAAAGAAAAAATATATTCTCATGTTGTTGTAGAGTGTTTTTCTTTTCTATACATACATTAATTTTCGTGTTTTTTCTTTCTTTCTTTTTTATAATTAGGTGGGTCACAATATTATTGTCTCTATAGCATGAGATGACTTTTTTTCCTATGAGATTAATAAAGCGATTTTTAAAAAAGCTAACATTTATGTTGAATTTAAAGCTGCTTAAAGATAGAAGGGAGTCAAGCTGTTAAGGGACCAAAAATAGACTGCATAACAATCCTCCACCAAAAAAGGAAAAAAATATGATTAACAATATGTTCGGACAACTATTTGTGACTAATTGAAGCAGATATACATGCACTACTCTGTTTTTCTAAGTATACATAGCAAGTAATAATTGGTGACTGGTCGTGTTTTATATGCACTAAGAATAATCTTTCTTTTCATTCCCGTCATAGGCTAATAATCTAAGTCAAGATCCCAAAAGAATTTACAAGTAAATTTCTTATGGTGTCTTTTTTTTTTTTTTCTCATGAAGCTTCTCTATACACTTTAATATCATAGAAATTATTAATATTTTAACAAATGAAATTTTCTCAGGCTCGAATAAAGTGGATGGTGAAGTTTTGATAAGAAATGAATTAAATAAAAATCATATATAAGTTAAGATTTTGGATTATTACAATTAATTGTCTCTTAACTCTTTTGATCATAGTCTCTCTTGCAATGGGCTGCTTTAAGTGTGAATATAATGGAGTAAGCCACAACATATAAGTGAAACAACCATAAACTCAAGGTTTTAAATTAAGATACGATAAAAATAGATTACCAAAAAAAAATTACATAAAAAATCCATTTACTTAAAATAAATTGTGGGATAACAAACTCTCATTTTACAGGAATTTGAAATTTTTCTACAAACTATATATTTTGAAAAATACATAATTATAATGTTAAAGTTTTTTTTTCATACTCCTTATAACTATGTACTCTTAATATTAAATTTTTTTTTCTTATATTATAATTATGTACTCAGAGTATATAGTTTGGAGTAGAATTCCAAATTCCAAAAAAAAAAAGGACCCATAAATTGTTGCCCACATAATAGTTACACTGGTCTCAATCTACTGAGGCTAATAATTAAATTACCTAAATGCCACGTGAACAGTGTTATTTCTTAATCTGTCACGGGGGCAACTTGATTTGCTGACGTGACACGTTTTTAGTGCATAACAAATTGATTTTAACCAAGTTCGCCTACATGGTAGGCGAACTTCATTTTTTTTTTTTAATTTGATACTTCTTTTCCAATAAAAATAAAAATGAAGTTCGCCTACCATGTAAGCGAACTTGGTTAAAATCAAATTGTTGTCCACTAAAAATGTGACACGTCAGCAAACCGAGTGCGCTACACCGAGTAACGAACTTGTCCCCGTAGCAAATTAGGAAATAACACTGATCGCGTGGTATTTAGGGAAAAAAATTGATAAAGAGTCACATTTTAGTGAGTGTTTCTAATTCAGTGATATTTCCCAAAAGAACATGCAGATTGACAACGCCTAGCAATCGTGGAAGCAACCTGAATCATCATATTCTTGCACGCATGACACCTTTCAAAGGTAATGTGTAAGAGTGAAGACAATTATATCACTGCTCCAAGAAAAGGACAAAACCAGTCACGTTAAATCTTCATTTCTTTTTCATATAAATAAATAATTTACTTCACTAAAAGCCCTCCCCTCTTCACAGAGAAAAATGGGTTTAAACAACGTGATGGTGCTAAAGGTATGTTTCTTGCTACTTTTCCTTCTAGGAGTTACTACAGCTCGCTTAGATCTTAACCAACTCAAAGGTGACTCAAGTGATGATGATCCTTCAGAGTCTTCAAAATCAGAAGCATGCTGTGATCACTGTGCATGCACAAGGTCAATACCTCCTCAATGTCGTTGTGCAGATATTAGACTGCATTCATGTCACTCAGCTTGTGAATCGTGTATTTGTGCAACCTCGGATCCTCCCATGTGTCGTTGCTATGACATCACTGACTTTTGTTACAAACCTTGCAAGTCCAGCTATGAAATCATTAGGAATGAACAAGTTTTTTAGTAAGTCTCAAATGGACAAAGCCCCTTTAGGCTTTGTTTATTATGTAAGTGAAGGTAAAATTAAATAAACTTGGAATAAAAAGCTCTTGTGGCCTACAATTTGCTTTCAGCAAATTTGGGTCATTTTTATTCTGAATTTTAAGTTCTGTGGAGAAATCAACATATATAATCATATGCTTTTATAAGAGTTATGTCGTAGGAAAAGTGATTGTGTCATATTATAGATATTCGTTTTGCGTGCCGAAGTTTTTTTTTTGCTGCGGGCCCCACAAAATGTTGTGTATAGGAAGTTTTTTATGGTTATGTTAGATGATAGATGATAAACCCATAATCATATATGTTTGGGTGACGAATTTTACTTTTTAGTTTGGTAGCCGGTATTTTTTAGGATTCTCATGATACTGAATTTTTCTAAATTTATAATTTTTAGATATTATCCTAAACTGAACGTTTTCATCATATTTTTGGATAAAAAAAATTCTCCTCTACGAAACGCTAAGAACTTATATATTTAAGTACACATGCAACACATACAATATATGTATCAAAGTTGAAAATATTGTGCATATTATTTGTTTCCCATAGTATTAGTCCCGTGACAACATCTAGGGGCTCCATTCGAATCCGTGAATTATATCTCAAACCCTTCTTGCACAGGGTAACCAATCCCCTGCTCTACCGTTAGGATCCCCTCTACAAACATATCATAAAAGACCCTACTTTTTGAAAGTGATCACCATACTCTACTACTTTGATTTTTGGTGTACATTGATTAAAATATGGAATGACCTCTACGCATCCTCTAATTTTTTTTTTTTTTTTGGTTAGATTTATCCATCGCTTCATCGAATAATCAACTAATTCGGTTGATTCGGACATAACCACAAGGACGATAAAGATTTTCTTAATAAATTTTTAACACAGTTACGTATTTAAAACTTAAAGATCACTTATTAAACTGAACAACTCTCCGTACCAATTTATCCACATGTTTGATATTCATACCATATAAACTTTAGATGCCAAATTGTCAAAGGGGTTAACAACTTTGACAATTCAGTGATAGATGGCTGGATTCAGCAAAACGAGCTCGGTTCAGCGGGTTAATCCGCCCCACCAGTTAAATGGGGCTGATCGGGCTGAGTTTTTCTACCAATCTCAGAAGCGGGGCGGGGAGGGCTCATTTTATGACGAGTTAATGGTGGGCTGAGACAAGTCAATGTAAAATAGACTTGGGCTGGCGGGGCGGGCTAAGTTTTTCGCTCCACTTTCAAAAGTGGGGCAGAATGAACTGACTTATTTTTTGACGGATTAATGGAGGGTAGGGCGGGACGGGATGGGCCACCTACTTTGCCACCTCTAAGGATGGCACCCTCCATCTGTTAGTCATAGGAGTAAGTATATATTTCCTTCTACAATATCAACTTGCATCAAACTACGTGTTTCTAGTTCCCCATCCTATTCCCCATTTGTTCATAAGTTTTCACCCTTCTATCTTCCACGCTATTTTTATCCCGAGTCCTTGGTAACAAAATCACTTCCTACATCACCCTTAGTCATTATTTGTGAGCCCTCAATATTAATACCGTAAGAAATCTCAAAATAGGATTATATGAAATTAGAACACCAAAAGAATTAAGGCTTATTTGTTGAAGACATGATTCTTGATTTCTTAAAGAGTTACCTTATTCTTTGCTTACTCTGATGTTCGTGCAAGGTTTGAGACATCCGGATCTTTTTTTGCAGTTCACACCACTCCTTGATCACAACAATCGATAACGCGAGTTGTGGAGGCCTACACTATTATCCATACTAATCAATTTACAGATATTCAAACCCAAACTGAAGGATCACTTAATTAGATGGGCTTTATATTGCACCCCATATGGACCGTGACTTAGCCCGATTTTATCAAAATAAGAAAAACTACAATTGATGGAAGCTCACAATGATTATAAAAAATTCTAACAAATACAACTTGTATCATCATGGGGCTACCCTCCTTTAGGTTGTGCCTTCAAAAAAGAGCTACTTACGTAAGAAGTTCGATTCAGGAATAACATTTTCCTTGTCTCGCTAAGGGCATGTTTGGTACATAGTATAAGATAAGTCCTGATAGTATAAGACCTGATAGTATAAGGCATGATTGTATAAGACCTGATTAAATTTTAATATTATTCAGCGTTTGACATGATATTGTATAAAATAATATCATCTAATATTTGGTAATACTCTGTATAATACTATATAGGTTAAATAAATATTTTTGTCAAAAATACCTTTTAATAATGAATTTACATAATTATTCCAAATATATCAGATGATATTATTTTTTATAGAAATATGTTAATCAGTTTGTCCAGAAAATATATTAATTTTTATAAAAATAAAAATCTCCAATATTTTAAAAAAATCATATATTAAAATTTTATTTTTTATTTTAATATACTAATATTAAAATAATAGATTAATTTTTGAGAATTGCATTAGTTAATACATCAACCTCTTATCAGGTCTAATCCTACCCTCTTAGGCCGGATTAAGTTATGCATCATTTTGATGTATAAAATGATCATGCTGTATAAGCTTATACTATACGATGGCCACACCAAACAACTAAAAATGTCATAATATATAGTATAAGCTTATACTATCAGATCTTATACATCACACCAAACATGGCCTAAACTTCTTCTTCTCAGTAGAAGTGATCATTTTAGAGTATGTGCTAGTAGGGGTGGTAAACGAGTCAGGGGCCTTTCAGGGGCATTTGGCTCGGCTCGTAAAGGCCGGAGCTCGTTTAATAAAAGCTCGTGTTGGAACCAGACTTGGACTTGTATAAAAGCTCGTTTAATAAAAAGGCTTCAGACTCTAATTCAGAAGTTCGGCCTTAGAGCCTCCCAGGCTAGTCGAGTATATAAATATTTATTTATAATTTTTATACTACTTGTAATAACTCTCTATCTCATCAATTTATTTCACCCCATTTTATTGGTTTAACAGACTTTTTGAATGATTTTGTTCTATATTATGCTATTTAGATATATATTGAATTTATGTATATTTATGGAATTACTAGTGTTGTTCTATATTATCCTTCATCCTCCTTCACACAAACAAACCCACAAAAACTCATTCGTTCCACTGTGCACTGCTCGTTTGTGTCAATTTATTTTTTATTTTATTATTTATTATTTATTATTTATTTTTGTTGGCTCTTTTTTTATAATGGGCTAAGATAACATAACCTGTTATCTACATTCTCTCACTTTATTTTTTTTTATTTATTCTAAACTTTGTAAATTATTGCTGCAAATTGGAAGCTAAGGTTTCTTTCTGGAAATTGATTTTTTTTGAAATTCTGTTTTCTTATTTTTATTCTTTAACATGCTAACAGGTTAAGACAGGTCTCACACAGGCTTTTATTTTTTGTAAATAAACCAGGCCACAGGCCAATATTATATTCGTAACAGGTAACAGGCTAAGGCCAGTCGGACACGTTTAATTACAGGCTTGGCCTGTTAAAATCAAAGTTCGGTTCAGCTCGGCCCATTAACATCCTTGTGTGCTAGTGATATGTAGGCTTTATTTTTATTTTTATTTTTTTATAACCGAGTAATAGAAAACTAAGTTAGTCTAGTTTGAGTTTTTCCGAACTAGAGAGGATAGAGATGTCGACAAAATTAAATGAACTGATCTGAGAATTAATTTGAGTCGCACCAAAAGAATCATACATTTTTTGAATAAAAACTAAATCATTTCTTCGAACCAATTTGATTAATTTAGGTTAAAAATTGAACTGATCTGAACCATATTCACTCTTGGAGTATGCAAAACCCAAAGAACCAAAACAAGCTGCATCATATTTTTCCAAACCGATTTAAGAATCAAATAGTTTTTTTATTATTCTTATGTTTATTGTCTAATTATATAAAACATAGAAAGATAGTAATCTAGACGCAACTATACGAAAATTTTTCTTGTGGATAAATATAAAAACATATTACATGCCGGTATAAAATGCTGACAGATATATGTGGCAAAATGAGCTCGGCCCGACGGGCCGGCCCTCCCCGCCCGCCAAACAGGCGAGTTAGCCCGGCCGACATATTTTTTCCTTATGTGTACTGTCTAACTATAAAATATATATATATATATATAGTAATCTAGACGCAACTATAAGAATATTTTTTGTGGAGATATAAAAATCTATTACATGCTTATATGAAATGTTGACAGATAAGGTGGTAAAATGAGTTCGGCCCAGAGGGCTGGCCCACCCCGCCCGCCAATGCTTTTTTTTCTTAGGTTTACTGTCTAAATATAGAAAATATAGATAGATAGTAATCTAGATGCAACTATAAGAAATTTTGTTGTTGTTGATAGATATAAAAATCTATTACATGCTTATATAAAATACTGACAGTTAGAGGTGGCAAAATGGGTTTGGCCCGGAGGGCCTACCCGCCCATGCTCACCAATACTTTTTTATATCTATTATTATGTTTATCGTCTAATTACATAAAACATAGATAGATAATAATCTAGACGCAACTATGAGAATGATTTTTGTGGATACATATAAAAATATAATACATGCTGATATAAAATGTTGATATTTCTCAAGTAACAGGTTTGCTTTTGTTTCTTCATGTTTATACCTCCACCGTTGTACTATTCAGAGCTTGATAGCAAGATAAATGTATTGATTTATCGGTGCGATGATTAACCAACGATGGCGACAAAAAATTTATTCTTTTTTCCCCCGGGCATCGCACGGGTAATTCACTAGTTACATAAAATGTCTGAGGATAGGATATTATACCTATATTTTTTTATGTCTACTCTACTTATTTATGTCTAAGATCATTGGATCAAAATCAAATAACGGTAACTCGGTTTCTGTTAAATAATTAAGCAAGTGAGAATGAGAGTATGTATTCGATCCTCCCAATATCATCTTTGGGAGGAGTTTACAGCCTTAATTCCGAGACCCGCTCCGAAACAAACTAGTCGTGAAACGATGAACTGATTGAAATATCTCCAAAAAAAAATCATGGGATCAAAATCTCAAGAGAAGAGAGAAAGGATGAAAGTTAGTTAAGGTTTTGATCTAACAGTGTTAAAGATGAATAGGTAAGGTAGGCATGAATAAAAGGTAGGGGCAGAATATCATATCTCAAAAGTCTGACCTAAAACAATTTATGTAGCGGAAAAATTGGCACTAAATTTATGTTTCTTCTTAATACTCTTTTAAAAAAATTAAAAACATAATTCTAATCTGTTTTATAAGATAAGATATTATGCCTATTTTTTTATGCCTACTTTATTTACTCATTTTCAACGTTGTTAATCAAAATCTTAATAAGAGATAGAAATGATGAAAGTTAGTTGAGACTCTTATATGATAAGAGTAGATAAAGTAGCATAAAAAAAAGGGATGAGTTATTCTGTCTACCCTTATTCTATCTACCTTTACCTATCTCTCTCACTACCATTATATATTTTTTTTTTGGTAAGCCAATACCATTATATTTTAATTTCATCCAATTGTGAAGATTTATGGAATAAAATAAATTATTTTACCCATTTCTTTCTCCTCATTGCCTCCCACCTTGTTTCTCTCCTCATGGAGAGACCGCTTTGATTTGCAAAATTTCTTCTTGTGACACGTTTCCTTCAATTTGTTTCATTTTCAGTGAATTTTAACATAAGTTTAAAAAAAGTTTAAAAGGTTGCCTACTCTTACTGGATTTGTTTCAAATCTGCAATTTTCAAACATCCGAAGTCGTGAGCTTTTTGTGGGCGTGATACCCAACTTTGTTTCACCTGTATTTGATGATTTCTATCTTCAATTGTGTATAAAAAATATTTTTTCTTCTTCAGCATTGTACGATATCCAAAGTTCTGCACTATACACACCCAAAGTGTCTTCTTGTATGAAGTAGGAGAGAAAAAAGGTGGAAGGCAATTAGAAGAAAAAAAATATGTAAAAGGGTTTATTTATCCCGTAAATCTCCATTGATAGATGAAATTAAAATCTAATGATGTTGAGAGGGGTAGAAAATGTAGGCAGAATAAGAGTAGGTGAATAACCTATCCCAAAAAAAAATAAACATAATCATATTCCCTAATTTATATAAACAAAAGTTTAATCTTTTTATATAAAAATAAAAAATAATAAGCTTAAAACAATAAGCTTGAAAATAAAATATAAGCTTGGATGAACTTTTAAAAAAAGGACTTTTTATGGCTTGCTTTTTTTAGAATAAATTTTTTTGAAAGTTAAAGTTATTCTATGTTTGGATAAATAAAAAATGGGAAATAGTTGTCTTATGTCACATAAGACAACTATCTTATGTTGTACACGAATAGAATATTGTGCTCATTTTTTCTTTTCTTTTCTTATTTTTTTTTTAAAAATTGTGAGCCCCCACAACTTTATTTCACCCACATAAAATATTTATCATATATGACATAAGATTAATAACTCCCATAATATATTTTTAAATAAAAAAATTATTTGGATGTTAAAAAATGAAAAGCACTTTATATACATATAATTAGAGTAAGGATATTCTAATTACAAAAAAATTTCACTACTAACTTACTACCCATCACATCACCATTGGATCAAAGAGAGAGAATATTAAAAAGTTTTTGAAGTAAGAGAAAATATTAATCTAATGGTGATTAGATAGGTAGTAAGTTGGCAGTGGAAAATTTTGGTAGTAAAAATATCTCTCCTCATATAATTATCAAAAAAAGAATATGTGATGGTAGTGGTAATAATGAAGCGGAGTAGTTGGGATAAAATTAAATTTTTAAGAAATTAATTGACTTTTACCTTCTTCTTTTTTCATAAATAAGGAATCTTGATTTTTTTTAAAAAAATATTATTATTTTTATTTTTTATTTTTTTGAATTCTGCTTGTTTTAAGAGTGATTATCCAAACACATGAAATGATTCAAAAGTCAAAATGACTTTTATTTTGAAAAAAAAAAAAAAGAACCTTTTCAAAAAAAAAGCCCATCGAAATACTCCATCTTAAAACCCTGGTTCAAATTCCACTTGTAATATAACACATGTTTAATCTAGCACACTTACACATCGGTGTGACGTGGCAGCATCAGAATATATCAGAAGTTCTCAAAAAAGGCCATATATATATATATATAATATATATACATACGTCATTAAAAGCAATAGTAGAAAAAGGAACATATTCAGAAATTTTTTGAACACAGTTTTTAATATATATTTATTATCATTAAGTGATTTCCATATAAAAATTATTAAATTAATATAAAAGAAACATATAATAATATAAAAGTATAAAAAAGTCAAATAGAGTAATGCTTTGATAACCGTTTTCCGTTAATTATGGAAAAAAAAAATCAATTTAATTTCTTTTACCCATTTTGTCTTTTGGGGCATTTAGTTAATACTTCTTCGGTTCCTTGTATTGAACAAAAATTGCTATTCGGCGAGCAACAACGCCAACGCTGCTTCAGTCAACACTCTCACTCTTTCGGTAATTTTTCTCTCTCTCTCTCTCTCTCTTTCTCTCTTCTTATTCTTCTATGTCAATTCTATGTTCCCCATGTTTTCTTCTTGTTCTTAATTTCGTTGGCTATTACGATGTTGTCGGTCTGGTTTGTTTCGTTTTGCTTCTCAAAGTGTTTTTTTTTTTTTTCTTGTTCTATTTTCTGATTCTTGGTGCTTTCGGTTCTTCTTTGTTTTTTTTTCTAATAAATTCCAAGGTATTCTTCGGCCGTAATCGAAGACTAATCCCTGAATCCTTTCGGGTCGGCTCTCCCAAATCATTTTTTTTCCATTTACGGGGCTCGAACTCGAGACCTCTGGTTAAGGGCTAAACTCCTTTACCACGTGTGCCAAAGGAGTTTGGTTTCAACAATAACAGAAAATGCATGTTCGATGTTTTCTTTATGGGACTGTTTTCTGCTGCCAATTTATGTCTCTCTCTTTTCTTTTCTTTTCTGTTCATTCAAGTTTTTCTTGGAGATTGAATGGTATAAGTATCAGTGGAGAAGATTGAATGTGTTTTTTCTTTTTTAATTTTCTTGTTATTTTTTCTGATTCTCAGTTCTTCTTTTTTAATTTTCTTGGTTTCAACAAGAAGATTGAATGTGTTTTAGGTTTCAACAACAGAAAATGCATGTCCAATTATTTATTTATTTAATGATTTATTTATTTATTTTTACTATTTTCTGCTGTCAACTTATGCCCTTTTTTTTCCAATTATTTTTTTCTTAGAGGTTGACAACAAAGAAAAGATTGGAATAGAGAAGTTTGAGAGGTAGAAGATCGAATTTAGGTTTATGATAAAAAGGATGGATGATGAAGGTCATGTTGGTTCTTTCTGGAAGGAGGAAATTAGTCAGAATGTTCAGACTCCTATGACAAAGAAAAGGAAATATACAAAAAAGAAAATGGAGTATGATGGATGGGGATCAACTTCCCTTATTCATTTTCTTGAATCCATTGGTAGAGACACAAGCAATCAGATGACTCAAAGTGATGTCACTAAGATTGTCAATGAGTATGTTAAGCAGAATGGCCTTCATCATCCTACGAAAAAGAAAAGAATTGTGTGTGATGAGAGGCTTCATTTGCTGTTCAGAAAGAAGGCCATTAGCCGGTTGAAGATTAATTACCTGCTTGAATCACACTTTGCTGAGAACCGTGATGAATCTTCTGATGATATTTTTTCTAACTCGGAAGATGATGCGTGTCAAACACCGAAAACGACAGGTTCAGAGAGGAAGAGTCATCCGAAGATACCGTTAATGGAAAAACCAAGGAGCTGCTTCGCTGCCATCATTCCGGACAACATCAAACTTGTTTATTTGAAGAAGAGTCTAGTTGAGGAGCTTCTAAAGGACCCTGAAACTTTTGAGACTAAAGTAGTTGGAAGCTTCATAAGAATCAGAAGTGACCCAAATGACTACCTTCAGAAAAACCCATTCCAGCTTCTGCAAGTCACAGGTAATTTGGCTGTTGTGGGTTGATTATGATATTGCATTATAATAAATGTGTTTTTATGACTTTAAAATGTACAAGTTGCTTTGAAAGGTATGCTCATCAACTGCTTAATTTTAATACATGTGCTTGTCAGAAGTAAAAGCAACAACAAAAAGGCAAACCCAAAAGTACTTATTATCTAATCTTTTTTGTCATCATTAGTATAGGTCACATGCATTGTGAAGAACTGGCAAAGTAGTCAAGTGAGTTAATTGAACGATCTGGACTATTCGCAATGAATGACAATGAATAAAATAACATAATCCATTAACCTCATGTCGGGGGCAATTAACATAAATGAAGCAAACTAAAAGGTGCTTGTTATGTACTCTTTTTTTAAATCAATAGTATAGGTCAATACAAGGTGTGATAAGTCCTAATTTAATGATTTGGACTAGTTGCAATGAATGACAATGAACAAAACTATCTAATCCAATAACACCATGTTGGCTGAGATTCAAATAAATGAAGAAAACTAAATTGTACTTATCACGTACTCTCTTTTGACATCATGAGTATAGGTCTTTGTCGGGTGTTTTTAATCCTAATTGAACGATTTGGACTATTCACAATGAATGAAAATGAACAAAACAATCTAATCCTTTCGGTTTGCAATTAATCTTCTATGGGATCCTTCCTGGTATTGTTTCTCTTATGTTGCATATTCATCTACTATTTATTTGTGTATTTGATATGCCAATTGACAGTTGAATATGACAAATGTAGAAAAATTAGACGATGGAATATATTTATTCTAATTAATTGAAATACTTTTTTTTGGGGCTATCTTTCAGGTGTAAAGAAGAGCTCTGAAGTCGAAGGGGAAATTCTCCTACAAAGCTCTGGTTTCATCAAAGACATCAGCATTCACATGCTTTCAGATGTTAACTTCTCTGAGGTACAGTTGAGTTATCTTGCTATTTTAGCTTTATTTGGTAAAAAGTCTGCACTCTGTCAGTGAGAGCTAACTCAACTAGATAGACCAAATTCCATTTACTCAAAGGTCTTAGGTTCAATTCATGCTAGTGATCCTTCATTGGTAAGTCATATCTACCATTTTAAACAGCTTGTGGCATGTCCTGAACTTGGAATCGGGCAACTTTTCCTCTGCCTTAATTTTCATGTACCAAAATAAAATAAAATTGTAAACTCTGGTGCTAAGCCAAAAGCGTTATGTTCTCTGTCTGTATCCATCTTTCTTAACCAATTTTTAACAAATAAATGCAATAATGATGGATTATATCATTGACAGTTTTAAATTAGCACATGTTAACTGGAAGTTGATGGTTTATTTGCTGTTTCTGACTGCTGATTCTCTACAGTACTATCATTTTGTATCCCACATAATATAAATTTTTAATAATGCATAGTTAAATTATAGATGTGATATGTGTATCTTTTCTGGCAATAGTTATGCATGAAAATTATACCAAATGCTAATTAAAAAAAAAAAAAAAAAATAACACACACACACACACAATGCATCATAATGGAATATAGTAAAACAAGGGCTCTTTGACCCATTTGGGGTTTTTATTCCTTTAATTTTTCAATATGGTATTTGATTCACGGTAAGTCATTTAGTGTCGTGGGGGGCCCCATTCTTTTTTTCAATAGAGTGACGCCCCCACCCCCTTCCATTTTATCTGTATAAATTTTTGGGTTTTGGACCTGTGACTTCGGTTTCAGGAGGAGTGTGAGGATTTGCAGCGAAGAGTAAAAGACGGCTTGCTCAAGAGACCTATGGTTGTAAGTTCTTTTCAGTGCTTTGAATTTTTCTAAAATAACAAAACTCCTGCAGCACGAGAATAATCCACTTCCGTAAATTGTGAACTGAAAAGGAATGTAAAGAACAGTGTGTTCTTTATACATGAGACGATGAGAGTCTGTTTTACCCTAAATACTATATCTGATGCTTTAATGAATCTGAATATTATAACAATACCTTTTCTTTTGGTTTTATACATGGTAGGTAGATTTAGAGCAGAAGGCAAGAGTATTGCATGAGGATATGACTAAGCATGTACGTACTGAACTATTATGGAACCCTGTGTTTCAATTGCTTCATTCATGTTTCAGTTTAGTGATTTTCTCACAGTCGGTTGATTTGCACTTTTACGTCTGTCAAAGCACCAGTCCTTTGGCACAGTAAATATTAAGATATACAAGAAAAAGGGAAAAGATACAGAAACAATTGATCAAGAAAGTAGGACATCATATTAGCCATCTGTATTTGCATGAGAATTGTTCTTTGCTTCATATTGTGCGGATATCATTTAATGAAAAGATCGATATTATTCTTATTTACTAGGCTGAATTTGCATTGAAACAAGAAGATACACAACACAAACAATGAAACAATGTGATATATAGCTTTATAGGTAATTTTTGCTTTCATAAGTTAAGCAGCTGTAAAAGAATGGGAGCCTTGGCACAACGGTTGGAGTTGTCATCATGTGACCTAAATGTCATAGGTTAAATCAAGTAATCAGTCTCTTGCAAATGCAAGGTAAGACTGCCTACTATATAGACCCACATAATGATTCTAACCCTTCCTTGACATAGAGCTGGAACTTTATAGATCCAGGTTGCCCTTTTGTTAAATTAATTAAGTAGGGGTTGAACTGTTGTGTATCAAAAGAGAAATTAAGTGAGATAGCACGCTATTGCCAAATTTCTTTTGTAGATATATTAGCATATTCAAATTCTGTTGTGCTTGTGAGTGCCAATATGCAACAGTTAGATATTCTGTTCAAATCAAAATGTCTTCCTCAGTTGCTCTATTTTGTGCTTGGACATAGCTTTACCGTTTTTAATCAATTAACCTGTGTTGATTGATTGGCCTCGCTTTAGGGATATCATGTAGTTTTTCTTTTATCACCCCACGTTCAATGATAGGTGTATGCTAAATTTGTCAAGCAACCTTACGAATAAAGAAAACATTTTGAATTTAAGTTATGGAACTTCTTAGATACTGTTTAGTATTTATACATGCTAGCCATACCTTAGATATACTTCATGTACTTCTTGATGTTTGTCTGTGTTTAATACCAATGCTTACATATTTATAATTTTATATTATACATGTCCTGTTTCTTCAGTGTATTGTGCTTTACATGTTTGTTTCAAATAAGAATTCATGTTTACGCTTTTGATATTTGGGCTTGGATTTTCACTTAACTTTAATGCTTTCTTATTATATGGTGAATCTGTTTCAGTGGCTGCCAAGAGAACTCAATCGGTTACAAAATCTTATTGATCGAGCTAATGAAAAGGGTTTGCGTAGAGAATATCCTTTTCTGATTTTAGATGATAACTTTTTTCTATATTGTGGTAATGTCTCCGTATTTATTTTTTGCATCAGAGGATAGCAACATGTGGTGACGTATGCTGCTGAACCTATTTAACGTATCGCACTACACACTTGTTATAGGACTAAATTTGTTCTCTTGTAGATACTGTATAGATTGTTAACTGTATTATTAGTCATAAATAAAAATCATTTGCTGTTTATGGCAATCATAGTCGCCAGTGGCATCTTCATAATCCTTGCTTGTATTGATTTCTTATTTATTTATTTGTTTTTTAAAATAATGATACTGATTTGCTCATTCAACTATTGAATAAATGAAATAAAATCTACTCCTTTCATTGTTTTTTCAAGCCACTAAAAATCTTTTGGACACTTGACGATTACCCAATTTATTTGAGTCATCAAATCAATTCTTGTCCAGTCCTTCTGTATTTCATCTGTCAGTTGCATAATTCTTCCTTAATTTGTCTAATATTTTCTTATATAAATTCTTTCGGTGTCGTATTGTAGGATAATTTTTAAGGTGATGCATCTTTTCTGATCAGAACCACATTATGAACCCTGGACTTTTACTCAAATTCCTGCCCAACCCCAACCCCCTGAGTTAAGCCCTGGTAGCATGTAAGTGGAGGTTGCTTCTGTGTTTCTCTTTGAAGCAGCATGCAGATTTATGCATAGCACAAATGGATACCACCTTAAAGATGTTACTCGTCTTTAAAGTAATGCATGCTAATTACATTAAAGGGTTTAATATATCTCATATTGTTGGAAATAATTTTATCTCCTACATACACATAAAACTGTATGGAACCCATGTTTCTTTTTCTCTCTCTCTCTCCTTCCCATGACCCCACATAGGTCCCGCACACTTTTATGTATGTATAGGAAATAATTTTATCTCCTAAAACATGAGAAACATCAAACTTTACCTTAAAATCCCTTTATGGCTTGGACTTTCTTTCAGTACTGTACACAGAATGAGAAATTTATAGCGATGAACATTTTCCATTAGGATTCTGTCTGATCATTATATACATTATGCTAAATACTTTATATAGAGATTCTTTTTTAGTCAAAAAATGTAAAAAAAAAAAAAAAAAAAAAAAAAAAAAATCTATAAAACAAAGATTCCTTAATTGATTGGAAGTACACTGGATGAGTACCTACAAAAAAGGGAGAAGCTTCAGATTCCAGAAGAACAGGAACGTTTATTGCATGAAATTCCTCAAGTTATTGCAGAAGATCTAGAATCAGAATGTAAAACACCAACTGATCCAGAGATAAGAACAGAAAATGATTTACAAGAGTTATGGCAGATTACTAGTACAAAAGCATCTTTAGTGACTGAGGTCCCAAAAGCAGTTGCAGATGGTTTTCCATACAAGGCTACAAAATTGGATATGGCTGATCTTGTAAAACAAGAAAACAAATCCCCAAAGTCAATTGCCAGTCTGAATAGAGCGTCAAAAGTTCCTCTATTCAATATGGCAGTGAACAGCACTCTGTCGAATTGCATGTCTGGTGACACTGCTGCAGGTTTGTTATAAAGATTTATCTTCTTCCATGATCTCTTTTTTAAATATAAGCCTGTAATTTATCTGTGAATGCGCTTGATGGAAATACTGCAGTATATTTTGTTTGGTGGGAAGTGTGCTACATTTATTTGTTGTACGTCAAAAAAGCACCAAGGATAAGCCATGGGAAGAATTTTACTTGGAAAATATGGGCATTCTGCTCATCCAAAGACACCACATTATAGCATATTTACCTACCAATGAACTTGGTTCTGTGGCCATACCCAATTTTACTGGAAAGTTCAAAGTGTCTAATTCCAAATGTAACTAGTTGCTGGGCAATGAACTTCAAGATAATGAAATGACTGACCTATCATTTTGCCCAGCACATGTCTCACATTGTTTTTTTCTTTCTTTTATTTTTTTTTAATTTTAGAATAATGTATCTCTTTATAGATACCAACTTGCACATCCTAATGACATTCATTGATGTTCTTCGCAGAGCATCAAAGGTCTGGTATGCCTGTTCAGCAGCAGCAGCCAGAGCGACAGACAGACTCTGCATGTAAGAATGAAGGCGTGTCTAAGCCAGCTGAATCAAATGAAGCTAAGATCTCCGAAGGACCCTCGGACAAGCAGGTACAGCCATCTCAGGTTGAGGTTATAGAACTGAGCGATGATGAAGATGATGATGACAAAAATGAAGAACCAAGCACTACAAAACAGGTTCCTGATGAGCAGTTGAAATCCTTAAAGTGGCATTACAGGGATCCCCAGGGACATGTACAAGGACCCTTTTCCTTAATTTCTTTAAAACGTTGGAGTGATGCTAGCTACTTTTCTCCAGATTTCAAGGTTTGGAAGTCCGGTCAAAGCCAAAATGAAAGTGAACTATTGGTGAATATTCTATCCAAATTCTTCCGCTGTTGATCATATTTCATATGATGCATTTTGATCTAGGTCAATAATTATGTTTGATTCTTGGGCAACCGCTAATCTGCAACTTATAATTGCAACAAGGAACTCTTGCCCTCTAATTGAATCATTTTTGTTTCCTCTTTCGGATAAAGGTGATATTGATGCTGATGTCTCTTATAGGCTGATTGTAACTCAGGTGTACAATAGGAAGAATAGGCTATATGCCGACATTTCTAGCATTATAGAAGGTAGGAAGATAGTGGGTATATTTTTTGAGCAACTATTTGGTGAGAGGAAGAGACTGTGCTAGATGTTACATTGTTATTACTATTTCCAGTTCCAGTATAATTCTCAATACATTTTCTGTTTTCATTTTCACTTTCTATTTCTATTACTCTCCCTTGCATGTGTTCCTCATTATCTTGCCAAGATTAACTATTAATGGTTAATCATTCATGCATGATGCATGGAAATGTTAGCTTGCTTGGAGAATGTTGTACTATGTTGCATTGCAATGCCCCAGAGAAGGCTAAGGTTGTCCCAAGCTGGTGTTTATGGAGGCTATAGTGAAAAGTATGAACTTGGCAAGGAGGTCAATGAGCTAATATTAGTATACTACGTGCCTGTTTGATTACTTTATTTTTTTGAACAGTTTTTTTATTTTCAAAAAAAAAAACTTGTTTGATAAGACCTGTTTATAAATATAGTTCTAAAAATTATAACTGTTTTAATTTTTAGAATCAAATTTAAAAAATATGTCTTATTTGTTTTTGTTTTGTGTTTTTTATTTTTAACTTTCAAAATGAAAAAAATACAGAAAACACATATTTCATTAACTATTCTACAATTTGTTGGGCCGGGTGCCATTGGACCAAACCCAACTACAAAACTCCCTTTTCACTGGGCCCAAAGACATGCATGCTTGACAACTTGACATATCAAAAAGATTTTCTTACGAGAAAAACAATTCTAAAAGATTTAAAATTTGATTCATTGTCAATGATCGATCAAATTTATTCAATGAACATGCCAAATGAGATAGAACTACATTGTAAAGGTAAAATGAATTTATATAGTGTTTTTTTCAAAATATATCAGTAATTGAAGAAATTTTTAATAAACGAAAACATTTTTTATTTCGATGTGTCATTAGAGAAAACTATCTTGTAGTCGTAAACATTTTTTTTACTGTTCATAACTGAATAACAAAAAACTTAATTCAGAAGAAAATTTTAAAAATAAAGATGTGGCAGTTGTGTACCGGAGTCAAGTACAATAAATAAGGTTTGGGGTGATTTGAAACATTGGATTTTTTTATTTTTTTTTTATAACAGAAACATTGGATTTTTTTCAATCTCAAACAATCTGATTTGAGAAAGAAAGTGAACAGAGTACATTTTCCGCACTACTAATACTTATTTTTTACTAGAATTATAAATAAATGAATCTTATGTGACATTATTAAAAAAAAATATTAGTTGGAATAAATACAGTTAGTGGTTTTTTTTTTCTAGTATCATTTAGTGTTGCTGAGTGCTAAGTACTATGGAAGAACTGGAGAAACTTACACATCAACAAAGAAATTAAACTTTCATCTTCCTTAATAATTGTTAGATCAAGTTTCACAAGTTTAATATTTATTAACGATACGCGACTCGATGTCATTTTGGAACTCTGGAGTGCATATTACTGATATTGCAAACTGTTGAAGAGTTACCGTCAAAATGCTCTCGTATGTTTTTATTCTGGTTCATCCACATCAGACCAACTAGGTTATGATAAGTGTGATATCGGAGTTAATCAAATTACTCTCATTTGGGCGTATTGTCATGTCACATGACATAAGTTTATATTAGGGAGTTCGGGAAATTAATGATGAGTGTTTTGGTTAATGACAAATGTTTTGATATTTTTTATTTATTTATTATATAAATTTTATCAAAGCACCCTTCATTAATTCCCCAAACTTCATAAACAACGTAATTTTAGGGTGATAAAACATAATTTTATGTCATGTGACATCACAAACGATAAATCATACATATATATAAGTTTTACAAGAGTTATGTTGCAAGAAAAATAATTATGTAATGTTATAGAGATTCGTTTTGCGTACCTTAATTTTTTATTGTTTCAAAAAGTGAGCCCCATAAAATGTTGTGTATAGGAAACTTTTTTATATCATGTTAAATGATGAATGTAAACCCCCATATATATATATATATATATATATATATATATATATAGGAAAAACATTTTTTTTTACGACCTCTTACTACCAAATTTTGAAAAAATCAAATCTCATATATATATATATGGGTTGTCATTTTTGCAACTGCTATATATACAGCAATTAAAATTGAAGAATCATACCCATACAAAAATGAGTTAAAGCATTGCAAAAATGATTTTACCACAAAGGCGTGAAGTTTAAGCTTTCAAGAAGAAATTCAAATATTTGCTCTAACATGGCTAGTATGATTGCTTCAGATTAAACCGAGGCTTTATTGGACCCATATATGCCTTTGATTTATGGGTCACATCACAACAATTAATAGTTGATATTATATGATATAACACAATTAATGAAAAGTACAATCCATGATTGAAATATATATGTTCACACTGCATAAGAAAAAACTATCACCAAAACTTAAAAGATCTTAACAATGAGCAGTCTTAACATTTTAACCAAAAGAGAATGCTATTACCACAGTTCAGACATAACTATCAATGAGTGATTTCCTCATCTCGTCCACAATGGCACTAGGTTGTGCTTCCCTTAGCTTGAAAACACTCTCAATCACAGAGAGCTCTGTTGCTGTGGTGTCTGAACCACAAAATGCTGTCCAATCATTAACTGTCATTCCAGCAGCTATTACTTCACTGCCCCGGTTCACAGTCCCAGCTACCAAAGGAACCTGAAGAAGTGTAGAAAGTTCATCCAAGTCTTCTATGGAAGTATGGGGATGGACCTGCATCAAGTATATTGTCAAAAGACAGACACAACTTATATCCTTTCACTCTAACATATCTATCTCTTTCCCTCTATTAAAATGACACAACTTTACATCCTTTAAAATGATACACACTTTTTCCATGTTTAAATTATGGATTTCATGAGAATATTATTTTACTCACCAAACCACCTCTATTGGAGAAGGCACAGAAGCTACCAACAAGAATATTACCAGCAATGGTTTGCCTAAAAACTTCTACTCCAAGAACATCTGCAATCATCTCCTCAGTCTCCTGAACAAATACATTACATTGAATACTAGAGCAAGCCAAGAATCATATATGAAATTCAAAAGATAGTTGAGAAAAACAGTGATGGATAAAAAAGAGAGAGAAAATGAAGCTAGGGAATACTTTTCATGGTAAAAGCATTGTGTTAATAATGACCCCTATATGAGAAATTAGCTCCCCGTGTATCGCAGTAAGAAAACCCATTTGGCAGACAAACAAAACTTGATAAGGTCCTTAACAGAGAATTATCTAGTATACCAAATTAAGTTATAAACAAGGATTTGTTTGATTAATGAAACCACCATTAGCTACTAGCCAAAATAATCTTAAGGTTTTTGTCATCATTCTTCATTCTAAAATGCCAACAAAAGGGACTAAAAACTTAATAGCTATTCAAATTATCTTCTTGTTCTTTTGACAAAAACTTTAGTTCTTATTAGTGTATAATAAATACACAACCCTGAACCCAAATCCACATCCGAATCAGAATGACTTTTACAGGCCAACCCTGAACCCAAATCCACATCCGAATCAGAATGACTTTTACAGGCCACATAACATAGGGTGGTCAAATTCCCTAGGCTTTGATACATGCTAGTAGGCCTTGCAACGTAAATTTTGCATTTTCTTTTCAAGAAATTATTTACAGTTTAAGGTGATCAGAGATTCAGAACACTAGCAATGTATATATGATAATTGGTCCATTTCCTTATTCATCATCCTGCTTAAGGTGAAAATATGAGTGTCTCTTCAAATCAATTTCGGATCCGTAACATGAATAAGAGACTAGTACAGAAAAAATCTATAACCCAAAATAAGAAAATACCCTGTCAAGATCAGTGTGAGTAAGGGCCACATGGTCATTACATGCTATACAATTTCCCAGAGCAGATAATCTTTCTTCTATTCGCTGAACAACAACTTGATCAGGTAGACTGTTTCTCAAATGTTGAAGTTCTTCAGCAATGACCATGTCAATAACATCAAGTACCATAAGTCAGTATAATATCATAACTGATGTGGAATAAATACAACCAACAAAGATGAAATATAAGATACAAGAGAAAAAAAAATACTGTCATAATCCAGAAAACCCACCCACATCGTAGAGAATTTGTAAAAAGGAGACAAATAAGAGCTGATCAAACCCAGCAAAAAATCAGAAAAAAATGCTGAAAGGCCTAGAGACTAGTGTGTCAAAGACTCAAAATCTTTACAACATTGGCTGATAGGATAAGCCGCAAGACAACCATCAAACATCCCTGCCTATAATTTGGTAATTAAACCGGTAGATTTTTTAATTATTTTCAATTAAAATTAAACAGAAGCAGTAGGTTTTAATATTTTTACAGAAACAGGAGTAGTTATGCACCATCTCATCTGTGCTAACAGCAATCCGAATCATCAGTCAAATGCCAAGTAACAATTTGGCATATTTTATTGACAAAGTCAATGAGGTGAATTTATTCTTTTGGGGAGAAGAGGAGTTACAAAGACATGTTAAAAGTGCATAGCACATGAAATTAAAACAGCATAAAAAATTACTGATAATCAATACAAATATATTAACAAAAATAGGAGTCACCTTGGTCTGTGGTGGTATGGGGCACGAGAAGGCCATTCTTGTTTCCTGTGAACCAGTAGAAACGTAAATTAATTAGGTCCAATAAATTGATAATGAAAAAAATAAGAAACTGACGTAGACATCTCTCTTTCTTAACTAATATAAGTTGAAAGAGGAAGAAATAGGATGGAGACATCTCAGCCCTGATATAAACTAATACAGTAATACTCCATGGGAAAACAGAGAATAAATGAGGGTAAAGGAAAACTTTACCAGCACAAAGACGACCAATAATACGAGTGCCACCAATGGATGTCTTGACCACAGGGATAACATCTGCTAACTCTGATTCAAACATACTGCATCGAGCAACATATTAATTTATTCATTTAGAGAACTATCATAATGATTTATTTGTATTTGGTATCAAATATAAATAACTTATAATAACTGAAATCTATACAGAAATATATTTTCACTAGCAGAAAAAAAATGAAAACCTGTAGAAATTTTCAGAACCTCCAATGGCTACCAAACAATAGGCATTGGTAAGTTTAGAGAATACTCCAACTTCACAAGAATTCTCAAACTGAAGTCCTGGTGCAAGAAACTCATAACCAATCAGTATATTAATTTAAAAGTAAAAAGGATTTCCACCAAAAAAGACCATAAAGTAATGTAATAGACACATTAAACAACAACAGATATGAACAAACTCCTTAAAAAATACAGGTTCAACAATACAGAAAACATATATGTCCCACTTACTAGTTGCCATGATTGAGAATGACAGAAATCTTTGACCAAAGTAATCAAATTGAAGATCTGCGGTATAAGAACTCTAATCAGAAAAACAAAATAAAGGAACCATGTTTCATGTGAAAATAAATTCAAACAACGTTGACAATATACACCAAATATCTAATCATTTACCAGCCTCACATACTCAATCTGTGGGCTACAGCTCTTCGCAGTAGACTCTACAATAAGGTTTCGAAATTTGATTGATAAGACAAAACTTCTAAGAAATAAAATTGAGAAATGTGGACGCGTAAAGATAAGTGATTATGCATAACCAAACCATTTGGTATGAAGGGGTCAGCGTTTTTTAAACCAACTCTCCCATGCAGGCATTAGGTTACATGCTCACATATTAAGTAAATGGAGCTGATTTTCACCAAATTGGAATGAGGAAAAAAAAAGATTTATATCACCACTAGAAACTTGTCCATTCAAAAATGTCTTAGGTTTCTAGGCTCAAAAATTAAAAACATTTCCCCCACTGCATCTTTTAGCAATTTCCATGTTGGAACATCCAAAATCCATGAACACCCCCACCCCCCAACAAAAACAACTCCTACCATTAGCAATGTTAAGTATGAGAACCCTCAAAACAATCAGCTCCTAAAAGTGCCTCAGCTGTAAAGAAATAAACTTTGAAAAACCCCTCCTATTCATTTTATCCTCATAATGTGTGCTACTAAAATGTGAAAAAGGATCAATGTTTTTTGTGTCAACATGCTTCATATCTATAATTTCATCTCAACAACGCAATCAAATCAAAAGTCGCAGCAAAGATCAGTAACAAAATAAAGACAATAAATTTACATTAAAATTGGAACCCCAAATTCCCAAATAATCCATAACCTAAATTGGGGATATTGGTTTCAATATCAATCCAAAGAAGAGTTGGTTCTGCAATCATGAAGAAGAGATTACCTGGTGCAGCGTCTAGGGATGAATGCGCACGGCGGATATAGCGGCGGGAGCGGCGGGGGCGGCGTATGAGAGGTTGCCGGAGAGAGAGAGTTGAGGCTAGCTAGGGTTATTTGTCTTTTAAACCACTGTGTACCGTGGTCTGCACGTTTTTTTATTTTATACAACATTTAATTAAATATCTTTTTGGGTCACTAACAAAAATTATATTCTCACTTTAATCCTTTAAAAAAAATTAATTGATTGGTCTATGTGAAATTAAAGTAGACTCATTTTAGTTCTTTTGAGGGATTAATATGATTTTTTTTGAATTTGAGATGGACCACGATTTCAATTAAATGAGTTCATTTTGAATTTTTTATACAACTAGACACTATTTTTTTGAAGGAACTATAGCGAGTATTTTTTGTTGGGCACAAAAAAAAAATTATTCTAAAATTTATAAAACAATAAAAAATTGTGTGAAGGATAATAACATTAAAGAAAGTGTGTTTTTCAATTATTAAATTTAAAACTAAGAAAATATCTATAATTTCAAAATAATGTTATTTTGGGTTTAAAAATATAAAATAAAAATATTTATTACTTAAAAAAATTTAAGTTTGTGTCATTTCAAGTAAAACTATTATAAATTTGTGTTATCTTAATATAAATTATCCCCTTTAAAGATATATTAGTGATTTTTTATATTTTCTGAAGGAGATAAAAGACAATAAAATCACCAAAGCGCAATAGTTTTACTTAAAAATTAAAATAACATGAACTAGTTCACCAAAAAAAAATTAACATGAACTATGGTGCAATAATAGATCGTATAAGAAGGAAGCTAGATGGGTGGAAAAACCAGTGCCTCTCTTTCGCTAGGATAATGATGCTTGCAAAGTCAGTAACAGCTGCTATTCTAGCCTTTCATATGCAAAGAGTTTGGTACATGTTACCCTTTATGATGAGATCGGAAAAAAATTCAATGATCTTTCATTTGAGGTAGTAGTAGTTACTGGATTTCATTGGAAATGATCTACAAACCAAGAGAGATGGGTGGTTTAGGTAATTGGGGATCATAAATCTTCATGCCCAGAATGAAGCTTATCCGGACAAGGTAGCCTGGAAGATGTTAACTAGGAAGGATGATCTTTAGGTGAAGATATTAAAAGTAAAATATGGTAGAGATCAAGATTCGAGATATGGGATAATTCCAAAACCATATGATTCAAAAATCTAGAGTGACCTTGGAAAATGTTGGAACCGGTTTCTAGCGGGGCTAAGATAGGAGATTGGGAATGGTAGAGATCTTAGAATCTGGCATGATAATTAGATGGGATTGGAAAAACCTCTAGAGGAACTCACGGATAACCAGCTACTGAAGGAGGAGGTTAATATAACTATAGCGGATTACACATCCCAGGGTGCTTGGGACGTTGCTTATCTTCGTAGATTTCTAAATGATGATTAGGTTAAAAATGTGACAAGCTACCAGTTGCAGTTGGTGGAACTGACAGGCAAGTCTGGTCCAAAAACCATATTTCATCTTATTTAGTTAAAGTTGCATATAGGAACATTATGCAATTTTAATTCAATTTGGAAGAAAATTTGTGCGTGGAAAGGTCCTGAGCGTATTAATACGATGACGTGGTTAACTGTTTTAGGCAAACTCCCGATCCGAAGTAATAGTAGCAGAAGGGGAGGAGGTCCAAATATTTGTCAGAGTTTCCCTCACAAATAAGAGACCATCCTTCATGTCTTGCGAGACTGCAAGTATGCCGCGAGATATATGGCACGACTAATTTAGAGGACATGTGCCCCCGTAATTTCTATAATCTAGATGTTAATGAATCGTTGAAGAAAAATGTGGAAGAAACATAGGGTTTTAATGGTGTTACTGACTAGAGGGATATTTTCTTCTCCTTATGCTAGTTTATGTGGACATGGAGAAATAATCAAATCCATGATATGAGCTTCCGTAGACCTAGTAGAGGTAAAATAATGATCTCAGATTTCATATTTCAAGTCAGAAGAACCAATGAAAGAGAGACGTGTAACAGCCCGTTGTACACCGGTATTGTTAACTTTGATTATGATATTAAGCGCAGTTACAATCACAACAGTTCATTATAAAAATGCGGATAAACTCTTTTCTTTCCATTATGCGAGCATTTAAAACAATAATAAAGCATGATTACCAACAAAAAAAACATAACGGATAAAAGCTGTGACCGTAACTGAAAATTAATTGCAGAATAATAATCTAAAATGCCTTGATATCGTATAATACTTCTCTCAAGTCACTAAGGAGTTCACATAAACCCACTTAGCCAAAATCTCACTTCACGGTTTTTAATTATCCGAACATGGTTCGGTATTCTGGTTATTGCGGAAAATCCGCTTGTCACGCACCTATCATCTTTTAGTATGTTATTCTATACTTAATTATCTTTCTAACAAGTTATCACATGCTCCAAGAAGTTCTCTTTTTCTCCGGTTATCACCGTTTGAAGTTGGACAAGCAAATCTGTCAGCCAACCTCAAACAGAGCTCCAAACAGTCCTCACACTTTCAACGATTTCGGACAAACCACTTCACCAATTGCTCTCAAATTTTTATACAACAAACTAGACACCTCAAGATTCAATTTGACATATCATGCACCTAATTTGACCAATAAATGAAGCGAGAATAAATTTTCCAAAAAGAAATAGTGACAGCCCCAAGTCGAGGGGACTTTTGGGCAGTCTGTGTTCACTGGCTTCTACAGGGCATCGTACTACTCCTATGGCTCTCAAATTTTGATACAAGGTAGTTGACATCTCAAGTTTCAAAATGATATATGGCACATTCCTATTGGACTTTTGTATAGGGGGATATGCTCTCCCAAAATTCACTCAAAATCTGCCAATTTATAAAAATTTCGTCAGAGTCTCCTTTGTTTATCCAACATATCCCACTTTTAAAAGTGCATTATCTAACTCCAATTGGTACCTAATAAACATGGGTGGCACTCCAGGACCAGCAATGTATTGGTGCTCTTACAATCCTTGACAATTTATATCAAAAGCTTACTTTACAACTCATCAATTACATTATCAAATCTTTAACCATTTCAATCACATTAATTCCTTTGCATGCATTCTTTTGACATAAAACATAAATCATATCCTAGAAGGCCTATTGCCCTTTCATCATATAGCATGCTTCAATATTACACAAGGTCTCAATATTACAAATTACAACTTCTCCAATGAAACATAATACAATTTACAACTTTAATTACAACATAATAATTTCTCAAATGAAACATGATAAATCATAACTAAACTTAGCCAAAACATGACATAAACAAATATGACAATATGAATAGTCCTAGCTCAATACAATGTTTACGTCCTAAGTCTAGCCTAGGCCAAATGGCCACAAAATGCAAAATGAACTCAAGCTCTCATGCTCAAACTACGAGCTTCTTGCCCGCCGCTCCAGCCTCGCTACTACTACCTGAAATAAAGTCCCCAAAACAGGGTGAGATGTACGAATATATCTCAGTAACCCAGAGGTTCTAGAGATTACTCCGCCCAATGGCTCACTCAGATGCATACCAGTAATATACCACAACATTCAAAACGGGATAAAGCAAAGGGTTTAGTAAAGTAGGGAAGCATAGGGAATAAAATAAAATGAAGCTGGAATGGTCAATGCAAAAGCCACGCAACATCTGGCATATTGTCCTCGGCATATAGCCTACGGGTTCTCATCCAAGGAAGTGTTCCCAGAACATCAACCAAGGTACCCTCCATCCATATACACCCGATACTTCCTAGTGTGCTCCTCTACGGATGACACACCACGACCCCAGGTCAACTAGAACTCCCTCATGGAGACCTGTCCAGTGAATGTCCGTAATGCCCGAATATAATAGTCTACTGGCCAGAGACACGGTACATCCTATGTACCACTAAACATATAATAATGCATGAACATGTTATACTATATTACCAACATACACCTCCAACCACTACCCTCAAGGGGCATGGTGGAGCACACACGGGGATCAAACCCCAGTACCAAGGGATTATCTGATAAAATCCTTCTCGCTTGATAGCTCCAATTTAATACGTCCCCGAGCTTGGTACTTCAAGAAAATGCCTACACATAGGCCATTTCCAATACAATTATAATCAACCCAAAGCATGCACATACTCATTGAATATTCATGCATATAATTATGACTACTTACCAAAATTCCTTTGGTCAAGGACCAAAGGCAACCCACCAAACTCAAAGCTCCGAATTTCCGTCCGAGGGAGACAACCTACAATGATCAAACGAGGATCATCAACACACGGTGCAATTAATCAAAATTACAAAGCATCAAAATATCCCCTCCCCCCCCCCCACATGCATAGGTTCGGCCACCATGGCCCAAATTACCAAACAATTTTCTTAATTTTATTTTAATTTACCATTAGCATTCTAAGGTTCCACAACACCATTTCAAGTCTCATTTTCCATCCAACTCCATTACAACACCACTTTTCTAATTATTCTCTTTTAGGCCAATTCCTACACTTATGCCTCTCCAATGGTTCCACCCCCAAACCTCATGCATCCAACTCATTTAAACACCATACACAACCACACAACATCAACTATACAATACTTGCATCATCAAGCCCTACACACCCTACAATGGCCGAAATGTTCAAGCTCACCAACCAAAGGGTATTCAATCCAATTTAACACTTTCACACATCATATAATTAACTCATACAAATACTCCACAACTCAATTACACAATCCTACAACCAAGTCATTTCATAAAGTCATGCATCATCAACCTCAAAATTGCCTAAGTTACCAGATAATTCATCAATAATTTTTATGACTTCAATCACTCTAAAACATTATTCTAAGTCACTTTCATCGAATACGCAATTTCAATTTGAGCTCTCTAACTACATCAATCCATGCAATTTAGCTCCACTCCATAAAATACAAATTCATGATTCAACCAATGAAATGTGTTGAAAATTACTCACAAGCTAAGCCTAGGGCTCCTCCACAACATACCAAAGCATTGGAGGATCAATCAACTCCAAGAACACCAAATCTCCTTCAATGGCTGCGACTAAATATGGGGAGTTTATCCAAATTTAGTGAGTTTTAAGGCTTGTGGATGGTATGGTTGTGTCCGGATGATCATTTACATGAAGTTTAATGACCAACTTTCATGGATTTAGTGGCTAAATCATCAAGAATCAACCAAAGTCTCCCCCCTTTTCTTTGAGAAACCCGCAATTTTAGAGAGAGAGAATAGAATGGAAGTGATGATGAATAGTGCCAGCACATGTGTTTAAAAGTCACTTAAGGGGGGTGGGTCCCACCGTCACCTCACCTAATTCAAATTAATTCAAATCTCCCGCCTATTCCACTAAACGTCCATAATTTCCTAAAATATTTAGAGACACTAATTTTTAACATTAACCATTGTCCTTTAATTGCCCTTAAACAGATGAATCCGAAGTTTTTCGGTCGTTTGGAGAAATCGCAGTTTTAAGCTGTTATGAGCGTTGTGGGCATGCTTCCCCAAACACTCTAATTTCCATTAATTTTCACCAGAAATCATATTTTCTAGTCCTATTTACCATTTATAACTTATATCCAAACCTATAGCTCAAAATTCATTCGGCACATTTAACAGTGCAACTATTCCGCGATATTTTTACCCGGTAAAAATATTATTCACCAAATTTCTAGAAACTTGTCTAACCACGCAATTTTTCGTTCTGAATCCATTTTCAGGGTTAGTTTTCCCATTCGAGACCTCCGCCACAATTTTACTTTCCTAGGGTTACGTTTTTGACTAATTGTCGTTTTATCTTTCCTTTGTATTTTAACCGTAATCTCAGGATTTTCACTAATCCTACCCTTTAATTCCCATTTGATATATAAATATATGTTTTAGAAATGAGAGGTGTTATAAGAGGCTTGTGCAAAATAATGGAAATATAAATCAGATTCAAAGTCTTTGGAACCCGCCAGAAGCTGGCTGGTTCAAGCTTAACACAAATGGGGCTTTCTCCAATATGACAAAGCAGGCTAGTTGCAGAGGACTCATAAGGGACAAGAATGGAGCATTTAGAGGATAATTTAGTCTCGGTATTGGTGCATGCAACCCTCTTGATGCAGAATTATGGGGCATTTTGAACAGGATGTAAACGGTTGGGGGGTAAAGAATTTTGAGATAGAACATGACTCAGCCAATGCCATTGCACTTTTGCAAGGTAACCAAGTGGACTTGAGGGTAGTCACACAAATTTGCATATGGACTCTGTTCGTTCCAGGCATGTTTATAGGGAGAGCAACTCTTGTGCCCACTGGTTAGCAAAAACTCACAGCAGAAGTTGTAATATGGTCAATGTGCAAAAGCATCGTACTAGGAAGATTATGCAAAAAATTGTCTTGTTAAAAGCACATTTGAGAAGTTTTTCCATACTAGAGCAGTCAAACACATCATCTGACATGACGAATTGAGTCTCATCAACAATACTGACGCGACTGCTATTAATGTCAACAAAGTGCAGAAGTTGCAAGCCACGTGGCGTGATTTGCTTGAGTCTCGTCACCTAAGTTAACAGCACAGCTCCAATCAAATTAGGTACGTGTCAATCTCGTCACAAAATGTGACGACATTCATCACCGAAGACTAGGCATAAAATGGCTGATTGGAAGGAGGGGTATTGGACTTGTGTAGTGGCAGCACACCATCAAGTGGCTGATTCTTTATTTGAAGTCCTTGTATTAACAATACTCATGTTTTCAGGTAAAATATGAGACTAAATTATTGCTCATTGTTGTTGGATCCAACGGTTAATCAGTAAATTTTACTTTATTTTATTTTGGTGTGAAGATTGCATGGTAAGATTTTCAAACTCGAACAGCCTGCTCGTTAATAATAACAACAAAGGATGAGAAAAACTAGAAATATTGTAGGATTCGAGGGGGGAAATAGACGTATTTGTACTCCTTTTCTTTTTCTAAAAAGAAAGTTATGAATAAATGTCCTAATAAACTATAAATTATTTTGATTTTGTTTTTTCTTTTTTTTGTACATGATTTTTAGTTTTTTTTTTGGTATAATTTTTTAGTTTTTCAAATGTACGTATATAACGAAAATTTAGGTTGTTGACTTTTCTACGGTAGGATCAATGAGAATTATGATGATGTGCTGCCACTACACAAACCCAATGACCCCTCCTTCCAATCAGCCACTTGATGAGTAATATTTGGTGATGAGCGCCGTCACATTTTGTGACGAGATTGATACGCGGCGTCACCTAATTTGACGTGAGTAGTGTCATCAACTTAAGTGATGGGACTCAAGCAGCAGTAGTCACGTCAATATTGTTGACAGGACTCAACTCGTCATGTCAAGTGATACGTTTGACTGTTCTAGTATGAAAAAACTTTCCAAATGTGCTTTTAACTGGACAAATTTTTGCATAATCTTCCTAGTACGGTGCTTTTGCCGGTCAATGTCTTCTATAACCCGAACCCACCTCTCATGGAATGGTTGCAAAAGATGCTTTAGGGGGTGTTTGGTTTGGGGTAAATTTTCAGAATGATAGATATATCAGTAGTGGGAAATTAAGAATGGTGCATTTGTTTCATTGTCCTTCTTCATTTAGCCACCTACCGTAGATGCATAGGAAACTTAGATGCATAGCATTTTGTCCTCAAAAAGCCGACCAAGGATGTCCTTCACGTAGGTGGTATTTACAAAAAGCAAGACAATTTCTCACACCATTTTTTATGCCAAAGACGAGCGTACCCCTTCTGTGCCAGCATCTAGGTCGCAATCCATTGTTGAATTCTTGTCGCTTGCTCCAACATCACCTCCTTTATCACTCCGTATATTTGGAGCTGATTCTGAGCCATCAAGCTCAATTTTTGTATCATCATAAAGAACAGAATGACTAGAGACATCAGCACCTTGGTGAGGTTTACTGGAGGTCTGAGATGGTGATTTCCATTGTGTAAGGTCCTGTCTGAGGTTAGAAAGAGAAGCCAAAGTAGAGGCCCCAGCCACAGCCGAAGGGTCTCCTCTTCTCCTTTCAAGTTGCAGAATTTTCGCATCACCACTCTGAACTTCTGCCACCCCTAACCAGACCTCAGTATTCAGTTGCTGGAAAATCTAAATCAAAAGTAAATTAAGAAAATCACTGATGCAAAGACAAATTAAAAAACAAAATAAATACCTTGAGAAAAAGGAAACAACAGAATATTAAAGTAGCGTGCCACCATAAAAATATTATACAAACAATGTTATTTTTGTAAACTTACCTAATTTCCGTATCTATATTTTACCTACAACCAAACATAGATTTTAAAAAAATTACCTAATTTCCCCGGTAATTTTTTTTCCAACCAAACAACATTTTTTTACATTTATCTACCTATCTCACTTTCCAACCATTTCCCTATTATTTATAAAATTTACCCTGAACCAAACACCCCCTTAGGTTCCTCTTTTTATGTTAGCAAAGCATTGTAGTTTTCTTTTTTTTTTTGGGGCTTAGCCCCTCCCTATTACAAAAATAAATAAATAAAATAATATGAATTTGTGTCATTTAAATTGACAAATAATTTACCTAAAAAAATTATTGTTCTCTTGTATCATGATTTTTTTTTTTTTTTTGGTGAAACTTGTATCATGAATTTTACTAATATGTCCTATGCTTTTTTTCCCCCTAAATTTTAAAATAATTATCATTTTAGGATTGAAGAAGATAATTTTATTCTTTTTTTTGTACGAGAGGCGTTATTTCCTCTAAGAATATATTAGATTGCCTATTGATGATAAGATAATTTATTTATTTTTTCTTAGATTTAGATTTAAGTTTGAATGAAGGTTTGAAATCGTTTAATCCTTCACATAATCATTTAAATATATTAAGGTGCCATTATTTCAGTCTCTTTTTTTTTTTTAAATTAAACTAGTTCTTCTAAAATATAGGGCATCACCATAATAGTTTTGGGAATAAAAAATAGCTTGATGTTTCGTACATTGTAGGAGATAAAATTATCTCCTATGCACAGTATAAAAAAAGTATGGACCCATATGATGCAAAATGAAGAGAAGAGATAGGAAAAGAAAATATAGGTGCACACAATTTTATGTATGTGTAGAATTTTATCTTCTACAATATAAAAGATAATAATCCATAAGAAATATATTCGCTATCCCCATCCAATAATATTTGAATAAAAGAATTAAAAATTTAAAAATCTAAAAGTTTTATTTTTTATACATAAAAATCTAAAAGGTTATATATTTCTAAAATTAAACCACGCTTAGTATTTTTTTAATAAACTTCTTCGGTAATCCGATCTCCGTATTCAATAAAAAGTTTTACATATCTAAAGATGTAATTTGTATAAGGAAAAAATGACACCAACAACTTTCCTACACACACAACATTTTGTGGGGCTCACACTTTCTAAAGCAACAAAAAAAAAACTAATGCACGTAAAACGAATCTCTATAACATTACACAATCACTTTTCCTACAACATAACTCTTATAAAATTCATCTAAAGATGTAATTTGTATAAGGAAAAATATACTTTTATGTCATAGGAGAGTGTTTTTCTCTCATATATCGATTTCCGTATTATTATTTTTATCTTTTTTTTTCTATATTGGGTGGGTCTAAATAAAATAACTTTCTCTATATAAAAGAGAAATCTCATAATTTCCTATTGCATGTGATTAATAAAGCCCTTGTATAAAAGCATAAACTGAGTTTTATTTTTTTATTTTTTTGGTAAGCGAGTTTTTTTTTTCTAAATGTGATGCTTTTGTTTGGGCCTTTTTATTTTCTCTTTACCTTTTTAAATTAATCAATAAATTTGTCCCTTTTGCTAAATAAAATAACTTTAATTTTCTGATAATAAAATCTTGATATTAAAAATTCATAATTTCCTATACACAGAAAAGAAATCATAATTGTTACACTTTCGAATGTAGTGTATAAAAAATAACTTTATCATTATAATTTTTTTGAATGCTGTCGTAATTAATAGTATCTTGTGACAAAAATGAGAAGATTCAAATTTAGATGTTTGAACAGAAAATTATTTAAACCCTTCAATGATTGCTCTCCTAGTGTAAATTCTTTTAATCTTATTTTATTTTTATACACATACTCTAATTTTATTATTTTATATAAATGTGAGGTAATATACTTTCTGTTTATGTGGGTCAGGCGTTAATTATTCCCTTTTTGAGAGGACAAATGGGATTCAGTACCATAAATGACAGTTTGCTTTATTCGTACGATGTGGAACAGTGCCATAAATGGCTTGATTCACTGCCATAACTGGCTCGATTCGGTGCAAGTATAGTCAATTTCAAATCAAACGGATAGAATATATGAAACAAGCTCCAAAACCATAACAAGGGAAGAAAATATGCTGATTGACTATTTTAGCCGTCTTTAAAATTTAATTTACTATTTTGTTTTATTTTTTAAATCATATATTAATTTACCTTTCTTCTTAAATTATATGTTAATTTGTCCTTATTTGATCAAATGTGGGTAACTCATTTACTTAAGTAAATAACTCATTTACCTTGTAGGATATAATTGATATATAATTTGAAAAGAAGAGTAAATTGATATATAATTTTGAAAGAGAAGTAAAATGATAATTTGTTATGTACCCAAAAAAAAAAAATTGATAATTTTTTTATATCAAAAAAAAAATACTTAGTTAAATTAATGGATTTAATATTTCTGTTATGGTTGCATAAAAAATTCTCTTGTCACATTTATATAATAATGTCATTACACTTACTTGCTTTCATGTGGTATAAAAGAAAAAAGAAACTCCATAGCAAAGCTTAATTCCAAGGAAATAAAATGTTTATGCGTCATTAAATAATTTAGTAAATTAAGATTATGATTTAATTTACATTAAATCAAGGATAAATAAATTTTTAAAGATAAGTTTGTTAAATAAATATTGGGAAAAAGAAATAACCAATTATGAATCTGTATACTTCAAAATGACAAACACTTTTTATGAATATTTCAAAAACGAAAATAAAGAAAGTCTAAAAATAACAAATTATTTATCTCACTTGCAAGTGAAATCACAAGAATTTTTATTATTAAATTAATACAATTAACGCTTAACTAAAAAAATAAAATAAAATAAAATTTTGACATAATTGACTTAAATATAAGAGTTTTTCTCAACCAAAGAATAAGGTTTGTGTACCCCTCTTAGCGACAGTCTTCCTCATTCATTTCCCTCAATCCCTTTATGTTTGAAACAACTTACAAGCCCATCAATTTTGGTTTAAAATTGATAAATCATCTTCTGAGGGTACAGAAAATAGTCACCGATATATTAATATATGGTAGTTTTCATTCATGGGCCATGGTGCAACCATAGTTTCAAAAAAAAATAAAAAATTTGAATACAATTGAAAATTGAACATATAATTTAATGCAACCTACCCAAACTCTTCATGATAGACCAAATCTAGTAACTTAAAAAAAAATGAAATTTTATTTCTTTCGTGTATAGTCTAATTTTATTATTTTAATAAAAATGTAAGGTGATGTTTTTTTAATAATGTGCATCAAGCATTATATATTCTCCTTACGAGGGAGGGAACAGGTGGGAATCATTGCAATAAATGGTTGATTGCTTATTGGTAGCGATGGTACAAAGACAGTTAGTTTAAAATCAAACAGAGGGCATGAAACAAGTCCAAAACGACAAAACAAATAAAGAGAAAAGGTTCAATTAGCTTATCTTGTAAAAAAAAAAATGTTTATGCATATTTAAATGGGCAAGGATATTGTAACAATCAAATTATGTTACTACCAATCAATCTCACCGTTAGATCGCTTATGTTAATCCAACGGTTATATTTATTTTCATCTTTGTATGGTCATGATTTTCCAAATTTAATATTTTATATTTATTTCCATCTTTGTATGGTTATGATTTTCCATATTTAATGATTTCACTTTAAATTTGGGGAATCATAACCATACAAAGATGGAAATAAATATAACTGTTGGATCAATAAAGCAATCTAACGGTGAGATTGATTGGTAGTAACATGGTAGTAACACAGCTTGGTTGTTACAATATCCTTCCCCTATTTAAATTCACTTTAATATTTTCACAGAAGGTAGATGAGTTATATATATATATATATATATATATATATATATATATATTCAAAATGGCATCATTTTGGATTGAAAGATTAAAAAATCACAATGAGAAAAAATTATCATAATCCTGATATAAATTTAATTATAAAAATACATTGAATTCGTCCCAAAATGACATTATTTTGAATTCAATATAGATAATTTATCTACATTGATTACAAAAAAAATGAATTCATTTAAATTACTTGATAAATTAAGATTATGATTTGATTTAAATTAAATTAATAGTAAATGAGATGATAAATCTCTCTTACCAATTTTTTACATAATTATATATTCAGGATTAAACTTGACATATTGTTTAAGCTGTAATAACTCTCTCTCCCTTGATACACGTACTTAATGGTAAACTCTTATTTATTATGTGTTTATTTTAAATAAATATTTTAAAAATGAAAATAATGCCATAGAGAAAAAAAAATTACAAAGAAATAAGGTTTTATTTACTCCTTTCATCGACATATTTCTCAATTATTTCCTTTATGGGTTTAATGTTTGTCATTTAAAAGGATGATCGTTTTAAATAAATGTTATGTATTTTTAAAATTTTAAATTACAAAATTTTTCCTCCACTTTCTCTCTCTCCCATAACTTGTTCTTTTATCTCTCTTAAAAGGATATAAGTGTGTATCCTTTTGAACGACACACATTTTTTCCTTTCCCTAAACCCCTTGCATCTTTGAAGGAAGCCATTAATTTTGGTTCACATAATCACAATTTGAATCTCCTCCTTTTGAGGGAAGACAAGAAAGTCCCGCCATAAATGTCCTTTTGTCTCTTTCATGGGCCACGTCGCAAGCTTTGCCAATTTCAAATCTAACACGTGGAAGAATGGACAAGAACAAAACAACATAGCAATAGCAAATAAAAATAACACAAATGTTACTTAGTTAAAAAATAAAATAAAATTGTCAGATGAAGGTTAGTACATCTTGTTAAACTTTATGTCTTTTCAAGGGCGTGCTTTTCCCTAATTTAAAATTTTTCTTCTAATTAAAAAAAAAATAAGAATTTAAAAAAAAGTACTTAAATTTATCGGATTTGCTAGATAAATGAAGGAGTTCAAATTATAGACAAGTATGCTAAATCAATTTTACCTATTTAGCATCTTTCTAAAAAAATATTGCCATTTTGCTCCCTCTCTCTCTCTCTCTCCTTTTTTTAGTCTATGATATATATAGTCTTTGTTGAGTTACGTTCTATGTTTTGTGAGCAACTGCTATCATGTCTCGGATGATTATTCTATTCAAATATTCAACTCAAAAACTTAAATTGACCTATAAAATAACATTACTAATAAAAGTAGGGCTTGCTTAAGTATTGAAATATTAAATAAAAATAAATATTTTGATTTCTCAATGTATTTAATACTTGATTTTTTATTTTATAAACAAATGTTTTCAACACCCATTAGTAAAATCCATAAAAATATTATATTAATAAAGCATTTTTTTTGTAATTATACTATTAAAGCATTTTAACTCACACTGGGTGCCTCCATATAAATCTTTTATAGCATAAAACTTAGGATTGCAAATATTATAATATCAGGTATGGTAATAAATTAAAATTAAAGTCAAGTCTCACAACCTTAGAGTATGGAACTGATTAGGGTCGTAAACGAGGCAGGGGCCTTTGACTCGATTCGTGAAGGCATGAGCTTATATGTCTAAAATTGGATGTTAGCATCAGGCTTGAACTTGTATAAAAGCTCGTTTAATAGAAAGGCATTAGGCTCTAATTCAAAAGTTCGGCCTTAAAGCCTCTCGGGCCGACCTAGTATATTATTTTATATTTTTATTTTATATTTTTTATAACACCCCCAAATTCTAACAATTTATAATAGCATAAATAAATTCAATAATTTTTTATAAATAACAGCGTAAGTTCAAAATAATCAAATTTGGGAAGTGTTACCGCCGCGCTTGTACTCTTGTCAAGCGCAAGGCTAACGTTATTACATTAAAACTAAACTAAAACTAAAGTTAAGAACTAATTATTTTTTATAAAAAAAATTAAAAGCTCATAAAAACACATCTTTAAATCCTAGAGCTAGCCAGAAAAGTCTGCTTCGTCATCCTCACTGCCCACAGCTAGCCCGATCTTTTGTAAACTGAGTCACTGAAACTCTGCTCCCCGCAGCCCCGCAGGATCATTGCAGTCAAACAAACACAAAAGTCAGCAAAGCTGGTAATCTAAATCCGATATACAAAAATAAATAAATAAATATAACTCATAATAATACAATAATATAACTCAAAAATTCAAATCAAACATCAACTTGTTATTAATTATATTAATCTTTAATTAATCCATTTAGTCCGTTTAGTGGGAAGAGAACCATGGTAAACCCGGGGAACCATGTCAGTCACAAACAAATCACATTGGCCATAATCAATTCACATCTTCCTAGTGTGCACATCTTTTTCCAAAGTTGTTATTAGTATCCCGGGAAACCCTGCCAGACACCACTTTGGAAAGAACGAATAATATCTTTTCACATCGGAGGCATAAAGCCCAAAAATTGTGTTCATCACCTTGAGAGGTACCATCCCAGAGCTATCCTCCTACTATTGAATATTTACAATCACACACAATCATCAAAATTTATTCATATCACAATTATCATATTTGAAAATTTCTTCTTTCAATATATCCATTACTCAAGGTTATCATAACTTCCATACTATTCAAAAGTATTAAAATATTCAAATAAGGTTCAACTCATATCTATTATCAAAATCCAAATATCTATCAACATAGGGATTATGATTATCTGATCTCCGTTTTCGCTAACTTCTAAAGGGAAAAATTTGGGACAGAAAATCGATTGATAATCAGAAAAATATAAAAATTGAAAATAATTAAAATAAACTTTTTGGAGTGAGAAGAGAGAGAGTAGTATAGGAGAAATGTTGAATAATTAATTGGTTTGGTTAGGCTAGGCCTCTATTTATAGTTGAAGTGTTGGGCTTATACATTACTGACTCCATGCTGACTCATCATGTCTAAACAATATGTTTGTTGACTCATCATATCTATTTATGTTTGTTGACTCATCCTAATCCAATCAAACATTACCAATCAAATAATCACAATTTATCACCCATTATTATTACTACTAATTTATAATTTATTACTATTATTAATTTATTGTATTATAAATTACAATTATTTTTTTGGGATATTACATTTTTTATACTACTTGTAATAGCCCTCTCTTTCTCCTCAATCCATTTCATCCAATTTTATTGGTTAAACAGAGTTTTTGAATAATTTTGTTCTATATTATGTTATTTAGATATACCTTGAATTTATGAATATTTATGGAATTACTAGTGTTCTTGATTATGTAATTTGTTTAGATAAATTTTTACTGTCTTATTTTTTTAAAACAGGCTAAACCAGACTTTTATTTTTTGTAAATAAGATAGGCCACAGGCCAATAATTATATTATATCAAGTAACAGGCTGACCTATTTAAATACAGACTTAGCTTTTTAAGAGCAAAGCTTGGCTCGTTAACATCTCTAGAACTGATGAAGTTATTTAAAATAGTTTAAGTATTAAATTAAGAGGAAGGTTATGCTTACGACATTTTTTTACAATCTCTTACAACCATATCTTATCACCGTTGATTTCTGCCAATCAATGGATATCATTTATTGTGAATTAATAATTAATTAATGAGTTTAATTTGCGAAAATGTTAACCGTTGATTGACGAAAATCAACGGTGATTAGATATGGTTGTAAGAGGTTATAAAAAAAAGGTTGTAACTATAACCTTCCTCTTAAATTAAAGGGGGAAGGTTATACTTACAACCTATTTTTCTTTATAATTTCTCACAACCAATATCTTAACTGTTGATTTCCTTCAATCAACGGTTAAGATTTTTGTCAAAAAAATTTATTAATTAATTATTAATTCACAATAAATCTTAATCGTTAATTGATGAAAATCAACGGTTAAGATATTAGTTGTATTGTAAGAAGTTGTAAAGCAAAATAGGTTGTAAGTAGGGGTGGCAAATCGTGTTCGTGGGTCGGGTTCGGGTCGACCTGTGTCTGACACGAACACGAATAGATTCAACCCGAACACGACCCGATTAATTATTACTGTCAAAATTCTCAACCCGAACACGACCCACTTTTTCTGCGGGTTGACACGACACGACCCGAAAAATCTTATAATATAAGTGTGATCCGTTTATTACACGACTCGGCCCAAAAAAGCACCAAATCTGATTGCAATATAACAAAAAAAAAATCTTCAATAAAAAGAAACCTAGAGTGTATATTTTTTTTTATATCATTCAATAAAATTACCATAATAACCTTGAAAAAATAAAAAAAAAATTTATATTTGCGGGTCAGAGCGGGTTCAACCCGACACGAATATTTTCGTGTTATATTTTTCCAACCCGAACACGACCCATTTATTAAACGGGTTGACCCGAACACGAAAATTTCGTGTCGGGTCCGGGTTGGCGGATCGTGTCTTAAATTGCCACCCCTAGTTGTAAGTATAACCTCTCCCTTAAATTAAAATATTTTTTTGGTTTTAAAGAAGTTGGCGCAACTTATTTGAAACCGAAAGTTATTTTAAACATTAATTGTATAAAGGCGCAACTATTTTGGATTTTACAGGAAACAAAATTAAAGAACTGTATACAGAAAAATTGAAATTTTGTTTTTTTATTACTTTAATATAATTACTGTATTTTTTTTAAGTTTTACGAGAATGAAATCAAAAATAGTTTACATATAAAAATACAAAACAAATACGATTGATTTAATATCTGATATAAAGAATCAGAGGAGTCAACTTCATTAAAACAAAAGTTATCATTAGAACCAAAAATAAAAGATTGTGTAAAAAATACTGTAATTCTTTTTTTTTTTACTTTAATATAAACACTTTATTATTACAAATAAGATGCCAGCCATCATGAAAAAATGGCCAAGTAATAAGTTACAACATACATCTCTATCATAAGCTGTGTTTATCTTATAAAACTTTCAGAATTTATTGAAAGGTTGATGTTAGCACGCTTGAATAGTCCACATTTAGACACTCAATTCAATTTTGCAATAATGACATCATCACTTTAGATTACTTAAAAAAATCTGCTTCCAAAAACCAACTTCAGAGTTACGTGTATAAATTGAGTTTGCTTTCTTATCCTATGAATATTCTTGAGAAGTCCTAGCCAAATTAAAAAAAAAAAATTTGTTGATGTTACTTTAGATAATTTTGTCTATTGTTCATGAAAAGAAGTCGTTTTAGGATTGAAAATTTAAAAAATTAGAATGATAAAGATTACTATAACACTAAAATAAACTAAAATTACAAAAATACTATAATTTTCACCTCAAAACGATATCGTTTCGATGAACATTAAATAAAATTATTTAAAATAACTTTAGAAAAAACAACAAAAAAATGAAAGAAACTCATCTTAAATAACTAAAACAAGGAACCAGAAATAAATAAATAATATAAGATTAGGAAAAGGTCCCTCACCATGCCCTCATCGCATTTTCCAGGGTGTAAATTCAAATGCAAGGATCCACCGGTCAGATAGCTTCACGTGTTGGGCTCAACAAAAGAAAAAAAGGGGGTGGATTCACCTAATAATTTGTGCTGTTTTTTATTTTCTTGTCTTTCATATTCAAATGTGGAAAATTCTGTTGTTTTTGGTCATTGTCAAGTTAATACTGCAAGATGCAACATGGATTCAAATTTAAAAAAAAAATTAAATGTTAGTTCAATTTTATTTTATTTTTGAAGATTTAGATTTAAACAAAATAAACATCATGTGAAGTTAAAGAAAGAGCCAGAAAACATGTGAATTATAAAAATCCAATTTTTTTTTTTAAATTCATATCTCATATAAAGTAATTTAAACCCCAAATCTCCCATGATCTTTATTTATAATGCTGATGATCTGCAAATTAGATATATATTTCTTTATTTAATGAAGATGCACATGAAAGCTAATGACAGTTGTAGAAAAACTGTTAATCTTTTAGGAATGGATCATAAAATGCTTATCTTAAAATTAATCAAGTATTTTTTATTTCATGTAAATATAAAGCTTATAATTATATGGGGTTTGCATTTATCACACACATAATATTTTGTGGGATCCACATTTTTTGAAGCAAAATAAAAAATAAGACACGTAAAATGAATCTTTATAATATTACACGATCACTTTTCCTACGACATAACTCTTATAAAATCTATATATTACTTTAGTACCATGTCAGATTAACATAAGGTCCCTTTCACCATCCGTCACATATCCATGTGTTACATGCAAATTCAGTTCAAGCAACTTTAACATGTTGGGATCAATCAAATTGGGTAGGTATCTAATAGGCCATAGGCACGTAGAACAAAGAGTGGGATATCACTATTTTGGGGTAATTTTTCCTTGCCTTTCATTTATTAGAAATATCTTGGTGTTGGACTTGGACACGTTTACAGTGCTTACTACGAATATATGCGTAAATAAGGATAAGATAAGCACAACACAATTATGAAACTCAAATATATATATATATATATATATAATTTATCATCTATCATTTAACATGATCACAAAAAATTTCCTACACTCACAACATTTTGTGAGGCCCGCAGCAAAAAAAAATTCTAGCATGCAAAATGAATCTCTATAACATAACACAATCACTTTTCCTACAATATAACTCTTATAAAACTTATATATATATATATATATATATATATATATATATATATATATATATATATATATATATATATATATATATAGGATGTTTTGATATTAGTATCAAATTTTAAATTTGACACGTCATCTGAGAGTTGTTAGATAAAAAAAGATGAATAGATGAATGACTCTGATTTATTAGCATGTGACACCATTGATATTTTTTAATATAACTGCTCAGGTATCCAATTTAAATTTTGACAATATATATATATATATATATATATACATGGGGCAGATCCTTTGACACCGGTGTCAAACTTTAAAATTTGACACCAGATCCCATTCGTTGATTTTCATCAATCAACAATTATTATTTATTGGGAATCAAACTCATTAATTAATATTGATTTCAAATAAATGATAACGTTCATTGGCTGGCGGAAATCATCTGTTTACATTTAGTGTCTTCAATTATTTTTGGGGTCCCTTTTGCCAATTTGTGGATCACAAATTTGTTCCTGTTGCTAAAAACAACAATTTTAATTTTATTTATTTTCCTTAGATAAGTCGAATATCTTTATTTTCTTTCCCTTACCTTATGGTTACTTGTTCCCTGAATCAAGCTACAAATAAAGAGAAACAAGTGTTTTGACTTCTTTCATGTGTGTCATTGTTTTGTAATGAATTGTTGATGTGCTTTGGCTTCTTGTATCATAGTTCCTTCCACCTATTTTGAGAGTTTTGACACTGCAGAAGCATTATTGATTACTGTGAGAACCTCAAGCTCTTATGTTTCTTTCATTTCTGTTTGTGAGATCAAAAGTTGAAACTCTTAATGATTGCATCTTGCCCAGAATGTTCTTTATTTTATATTTTTTTTAATTGTCATGATTTTTTTGCTTATGGGTATATTCAGGATTTGCAGCCACTAGTCTGTGTTGGGAAATTTTTTTGCTATGATTCCTTTTTTATGATAATATCATTTTTTTTATTTATTTGATGCTAACAACTCGAGTTTGAATTGTATTCATAAACGGATTTCATGACCCTCTTATTTTCTTGCATTGTTATAAAGCTTTTACACTTGTCAATTTTGTTAATGGGAAATTTTCTCATGCTAGCTCAACTTTTCTCATGTTATCAGTTAACACTTATCCATCTCAGAATCCATATATTTACACAATTATTTGCAGTTTAGTGTTGAGTGTTGAATGTTCCATGGGCCTTTGATCACATTCATAGGGTGTGGTTGTGTTTGCGCAGTTCTGGTTAATACATCTGCTGTTAATTAGGTTACTGTGACACTTTACAGGTGAAATTGCTAGGAAGATGGATAAAGAAGATGATGTAAACCATGCTGATAATGTGCAAGATATAGAAAATGAAGCTCCATTGGATGGGAATCAGGAAATTGGAAGGTACTGGTCAGAGTTTTCTGAGAGAAACATGACATATTCAGAGCCACTTCTTGTGAAGAGGACTAACACCACCTCCCAGATTGCTATAGTTGGTGCCAACCTCAGCCCTATTGAAAGCCTTGACTATGAGTAAGCAATCTGTATTTATTTTTGGACACTGGATAATTTTATCTTGCAAAACTGATGTTATTAGAGTTCTTCAATTATATGGTTGCAAGAATTTTGTTACTTTTATCACTTTTGTTACTCTCTTTTTTCTCTGTGGGGTGTGAGGGGATTGGTGGTTTATGCACACGTTAAGAGACAACTGATGGGGAATTTGTTGTCATGTAAATTGCTTATTGTTTCTATATTTCATTCATTGTTAGTTCTACGTAATTATGTTTATAACTTGGTGGAAGGTGTATTTCAAAAAAGAAAAAGAAAAAAGGTTTTTGATGGTATGGTTTTCATATTATGTGATCATATTTGGCCGCTTTAAGATTAAGGTGCATCATACAAGTTTGTGCTGAGTGTCAAACTTTCAATTCTTCCACTTCCTTCCGGTCAGTCACGGTTCTTTTCTGATATGGTTCCTTTTAGTCACTTTTACTGATTGCAATTATGCAAGAGAGTCTTTACATGATGTGCTTCCATCGTTTGTGCAGTCTGAGATTTTGTTAGTAAATTTTCTTAAAAATATCTAATAGTTTTGTAATTAGCTTTTCGAAAACAGTAAATTTTATTTTTTTCTTGAAAGGAAAAAGGATGAGAAATCTAAGTCAAGAAATGAAAGCCTTGTAGCATGACAATTTATGTGGAAAAAATGACTGCATTTGTGATCATAGAGTAGTTTGTTAACTTTTACATTATTTACAGTTTTGCCTCCCTATGGTGTCAGGGTCCATTTTTTTTTATTTTTTTTCAATTTCTACAAATTTAGAACATCATAACTTTGACCACTTAGCATCAATTGATTCTAATATTTATGCTGTCTAGAATGTCTTTGTTTATAAACCTTATAGATTGCCAAACTATAACTTTTATGTTGTAGCTTACCAAATTAGTTCTGCAAATTCATGGTACATATAACTAGCAACCTTCTGCATGGATCTTCCATGCATTCAAGTGAATAAATAAAGCAAACATGCTAAGAATTCATTGGATGCCAAGGTCTCAAATTTCTTTGCTTGAGGATATAAAGGGTTATAATTTTGTAACCACCAATCAAAATTACTAATAACAAGAACTCTGGAATTGTTTTGACTGTATCGGCATATCCATTTCTGATGGAAAGAGTGATGATGCAAGAATACTTATTCTGTAATTTCAGGATTTTTGAAAATGAAATATTTAAGCAGGATTGGAGGTCCCGGAAGAAGGTTCAGATATTCCAGTATGTGGTACTTAAGTGGGCATTTGCTCTTCTTATTGGATTAGGTACTGGACTGGTTGGCGTCTTTAATACTGTTGCAGTTGAGAACATAGCTGGTTTCAAGCTGCTTCTGACAACAAGGCTCATGTCTAAGCAAAGGTAAGCTTGCGCTGATCTCCAACCTGATGCATAAAAAAAAAAACCCACTCCCTATTAAACCCCGAGTAGCTTGTATTCAGTTTTATACTTGTATATTTGCAAAGAGGTTATTTACTGAATTTGAACACGTGACCTTTCAGTCACAAAAGAGTAGCCTTATCACTGCTCCAACCAGATGCATATGCTTAACAATTAATGATGTTTAGTCTGTACAATATTTTTTTGTCAGATGCTAGTTGTGTTGTTAATAACTTTTTTTTTTGGGGGGGGTTAAAGATTTGTTTAATGTGTTCGATCCTCTCCACTATCATCTTTGGGAGGGGTTTAAAGTCTTAATCCTGGACCCGGCCCAAACAGGATTGCCTCCCATGGAGGATACCCGTGGTTAATAAAAAAAAAAAAATTTGTTTAATGTTAAAGATATAATATATAAAACACTCAATAGAACCTTCACTTAACATCTTAAACTTTTAGGTTAAATTGACGCATTATATAATATGAGATCCTTCGTGACTAAGTGATTACAAGTTTGACCCTCACCACCCCGTTTTCTTGTAAAAATAAGAAGTAAGTTAAAAAATCAGATCAAGGTAAATTATTGTTGTAAAGAACCAATTCAACCCAAAAACTTAAGCTATTGGGTTAGGCTACCTTAATGGTTTTATATATCTCAATAATTGTAACATGAGAGAAGCAAAGAGGTCAACCTTTTTTAAATATACAACATGGGTTCTAGCAATGCAATGTGGTTGGACTCTCATGTCGATCCAAATGAATCATCCTTTCCACAAAGGTAAATCTGTGCCCGCTAGGTAAGAGGATAGCAACTAGCAAGTTACAACTTAAAAAATAAGCTTGTGCATTATCCACATTTCAAGCCCGAGGGTTTGTGTGAGTGAATGTGTTAGAGATATAATATATAAAATTATTAATATGACATTCACTTAACAACTTAATCTTTAGTGTGCTTATAACATGACTATTGAATTATTTTGTCATTTGATCCTCCATCAGTTAATCAACTCTCTACATCATAGCCAGAAAACAAAAACATCTAATACTTCTCATATGCTTTTGGCTCTTCTTTTCATTTGTCAAAACAAATTATTGAAAAATCTAGAAAATGATTTATTCCCAATTATTGGTTTGTAAACCATGTGCCATTAGTTTACGAACTTAAATGGATCTATTGTCTTTAAAAATATGCAAAAAATGTATTGGGACTTGCGACTACTCTTTTTCAATCAGTCTTTCTTTGTGTAGGAGATGGAATTGACATATTTAGGATCCAACTACATCTATCTTTGTAATTACAGCATGTAGCCTTTTGTGTTTTCTATCTTAGTTTTACCAATTTAATGAACACATCCTTGGAGAAGTTATTTTGGATCTTGAACCACAAAAGAATTATGTGTAATGGTTTACTGTTCCCATTTACTTTTCATATGTTCTCACAGAGTAGTAGTTCCAGTACAGATATCTTGAGGCTTTTGTAGCATATGCTGGTCTCAACATGATTTTAGCAGCAGCAGCTGGAGCACTCTGTGCTTTCATTGCTCCTGCAGCAGCAGGCTCTGGCATTCCAGAGGTTAAAGCATATCTCAACGGCATTGATGCTCACTCTATACTAGCTCCAAGCACCCTTTTTGTGAAGGTAGATAATACTACAATAGTAGAATCAAGTCTCCTTCCTCTTTCATTCTTTACACTTCCTGCATGAGCACACATATAAATGATGAATAACTCATTTAACAAATGAAAATTAGCCAAATTATCAGTGTTTTGTTTCAGATAAAAGAATATCAGGGCAAAGTGAATATTATCTTCCGAGTAAGCTTTTTATTGTATATTTTTCTCAGAAAGGTTTTGATGCTGGGGATATTACAAAGAAAAGTTAAAAATAACTTCTTAATTATTCCACATATGCTATTGAATATATAATATTGTGATGTTTTTGGTGTATCTTATACAGCTTTTTCTACTTTTTCATCTTTTAACTTCTGTGAAATAATATGGAAAAGATAGACCTAGCTTTAACAAAATCTTAGAGATAAAACATATTCCAGTGCCTAGTTTAAATATTAAACTTCTGGCTGAATTTGTTTCTTGAAGTGGTATCAGCTTCTATGACTGAATACTCAAAAGTTGGATCCTCAACCAATTCTGATATGGAATAAAAGTAGATTAACTATATCAGATTCAAAGGAAAATTCTTCCATACGCTGATATAAGCTACTGTCTCTGAGGTTTTAATTGATAAGAAATTTCTCATATTTAGATATGTTGAAAATGTTGTTAGGATTTCATCAGAAAATACAACAACAATAACAAAAAAGGCCTTTTTACCACAAGGTGGAGTCAGTTACTTGGATCAAACACGCCATTCTGTTATGTCAAAAACCAAGTTTTCAAAAAGATCATTTATGCCTAGGTCTTTGTATTATGGTTTCTCTTAGAATTTTCCTTAGTCTTCTTCTACTCGGTTTATTGGGCTATCCTCCATATGATCAACTTAGGATTTCTCACTTGGCCAAACCATCTTATGTGAATGCTTGTCATCTTTTCCTCAATAAGTACTACTCTAACTTTCTCTCTAATACATTCATTCCTGACCTTATCTATTATTTTATTTTCACTCATACGCCTCAACATTTAATCTTTGCAACACTTGGTGTATTCATTCCTAATAAATTCAATGATTTTTTTTATTTTTATTTTTTTGGTGTAAGAAGAAAATGCAATCCTTTACTTCTTGGGGAATATTGAATTTCTGTGTGTAACCTATGATTTCAACTGTTACAGATTTTTGGTTCCATCTTTGGAGTTTCTGCTGGATTTGTGGTGGGCAAAGAAGGACCTATGGTGCATACAGGTGCATGCATAGCTTCTTTACTAGGGCAGGGTGGTTCTCGCAAGTATGGGTTGACTTGCAATTGGCTTAAGTATTTCAAAAATGACCGAGACCGGCGAGACATGATTACTTGTGGTGCTGCTGCTGGAGTTGCCGCTGCCTTTCGCGCTCCAGTTGGTGGTGTTCTCTTTGCCCTTGAAGAGGCCGCTTCATGGTATCTACTTCTGCTAAAATTACTTTTTTTCTCTCAACTTGATGGTATCTTTAGATTGTAAATTTGTAATTCTGGTTTAAAAAATTTCCCTACCAATCTCCAACTTTCTTGTTAGCAGCAGCTAATATTATTTTGTACGGTACTGTATAAGATGTTAATGAAAAGCTGGAATTTAGTTAGCTTTGGAAGTTAACAGGTAGGAGTAAAAAAAAAAAAAAAGCAGCAGTAAAATGACGAGTAGTGATAGATAATCATGAATCTGTGATCAATAATGTGTAAAGAGAGTAACATGCGAAGATGTCAGAATTAAATAGCATGAAAATTAGTATTCTGCCTTATAGAATTAAAATTGAAAAAAAAGCAGGTAGCTAACTGGCTATCATATAGAGTTGACATTAGTGTATTAAATAAAAGTTGAATTGGTAGAATGGTCAGTGAATTCATAAATAACTTATTTATATTTAGTAATTTGTGACAATTAGGATGAAATAATTGGATATCTCACTCCGGTTCAAGATTAATCAGAATCTAAAGTCTTTAGCGAACTGATGAAACTTAAATGCTTGAAGCCTGGAACTATAACTTTATCACTTATGTACATTCACTTATTGTGGAGAGCTTGCTGGTTAGCAAAAGAATACACATGGACAGAAAGGTTCTTTGCCAGGCCTATAAAGCAGACAGTATTTTAAGCATTCTAGAATTACCAGTTTTTCTAATGCTTAACATGGTCCTTGTCTGGAATGGTGATATTAAGATTTCTGTTTCTTTCCTGTGGACAAAAGGAACATGATGTCTACATAATATATTTTGTATTTTATGGTTTTGGCACTCTCAAATGTCTAAGCTATGAATAAAGGATATAGGCGCTAGTTAGCGCCAGTGCACTGACTTACGGCGCTAGCTTGCGCCATTTCCTTTGTAAATTGGCGTGAAATATTTAGGTTGCGCCAACCTTCTGTGATAAGGAGCGCCAAGTGGGCGCTAGGTTGCGCCAAGGTTCTGTCTTGCTGCGCTGAGGAGTGCCACTTTGTTGCTACCTCGCGCCACTTTGATGTCTCGCTGACTCATAGTGTGCTATAACCGTGGAAAATTGCATTAACAGGTTTTTTTATAATTCTTCCTTTATTTTCCCTGTAAAAATACAATTAAAAGGTGAATATTATTGACATTCAAAGAATCAATATAATTAGCCAATATGTATTTAATTCGCTCTCTTATGACTCAATTCTTGTCAATTTTATCACAGAAAAATCACACTTACCAGAGGCACATCAGATATGCACCTTTTAGGTGAAAGATTTATATAAAAAAACTTTGCTTCATGTTTTCTGGTTTTAATATATGATTTTAACTGCATGACAAGATAGAGGATATAGTTTGTGCTAAATATGTGAAGCTTAGTTTTGCTATTGGATGTGTATCTGTAAATTGTGGCTGTTTTGGAAAACTGAAAATTGTTTGTTTTTTGTGGGGCATACCTTAGGTGGCGGAGTGCTCTTCTCTGGAGGACATTTTTCACGACCGCAGTGGTTGCTATTGTTTTAAGAGCTGCAATTCAGCTTTGTGCCACAGGGAAATGTGGACTATTTGGGGAAGGTGGTCTTATAATGTATGATGTGAGCTCAGCCAAGGTAACATATAGTGTTGCTGATGTATTAGCAGCTCTAATCTTGGGAGCAATTGCTGGCATTCTTGGAAGCATATATAATCACCTTGTGGATAAGGTTGTTCGTACGTATAGCTTCATCAATGAGTATGTTCTCAAATTCAAGTTAAATAGTTCTTAGGCATTTACTTGCTGTTTTCTAAATCATCATTACTTGTGTTCTAGTCTAATGTATTAACAGTGTAACTTACAACCTCTCTTTTTTTTTTTTAATTCTTGTTGCTGCAGAAAAGGTCCAGCTTTCAAAATGTCTCTTGTTATCGCAATTGCTCTTTTGACCTCATGTTGTTTTTATTTCCTACCATGGGTTGCAAACTGTATCCCTTGCCCTCGTGATCAGGCAGCGAACTGTCCCTCTGTTGATGAGTCTGGAGATTATAAAATCTTTCAATGTCCACCAGATCACTACAATGATCTTGCTTCTCTCTTTCTAAACACCAATGATGATGCTATTCGGAATCTATTCAGCTCCAGGATAACCAAAGAGTTTCATATTTCAAGTTTGTTTATCTACTTTGTTACTATTTACTTTCTTGGAGTAATCACTTACGGTATTGCCATTCCATCTGGGCTTTTCATTCCTGTGATACTTGCTGGGGCTGCCTATGGCCGTCTTATCGGGAGGCTCTTCGAACCGATTGCCAAACTCGACACGGGACTCTTTGCCCTCCTTGGAGCTGCCTCGTTCCTTGGTGGCACCATGAGAATGACAGTCTCCCTTTGTGTTATATTGCTTGAGCTCACTAATGATCTCTTGTTACTTCCACTTGTGATGTTAGTCTTATTAGTCTCAAAAACTGTGGCTGATTGCTTCAACAAGGGTGTCTATGATCAAATACTGAAGATCAAAGGACTTCCTTATTTGGAGGCTCATGCAGAACCATACATGAGGAACCTAGTTGCACGTGATGTTGTCTCTGGTCCATTAGTAACCTTTTCTGGCATTGAAAGGGTGGCGAATATATTACATGCTTTGAATACTACAGGACATAATGGCTTTCCTGTCATTGATGAACCACCTTTCTCGGATGCACCAGAGTTGTGTGGACTAGTACTGAGGTCTCATTTGCTAGTGTTGCTCAAGGGGAAGAACTTTTCAAGAGATAGGGACTTCGCGGGTCAGAGCATCTACCAAAGATTATCTGCATTAGATTTTGCAAAGGCAGGATTAGGGAAGGGAATCAAACTAGAGGATCTAGATATCGAAGAGGAAGAGATGGATATGTATGTTGATCTCCATCCCATAACTAATGCATCCCCATACACTGTGGTTGAGACAATGTCACTTGCCAAAGCTGCTATTCTTTTCCGCCAACTTGGACTCAGGCACATGTGTGTTGTTCCAAAGAGCCAAGAGGTATGATATTTTTTCTTTTTCCTCACAAGTCACAAAGAATGTTGTACTTCTTTAGTGGAATTTTCGGGCTATTATTTGCATTCTGTGGTTGTGGTAAGGTTACTCCTTGTGATCTGGAAGGTCACGGGTTTGAGTCTGGAAAACAATCTCTCTTAATAAATATAAGGATAAGGTAGGTTGCATATAATAGACTCTCATCCTTACCTTTGCAAGTCGGGGAGCTTTGTGCACTGAAGTTTGCCCTAATTGCATTCGGTGGCCATGTACACATTACAGTTTCACTTTTCTTTGCTTTGACGATTCCATAATAGATATGACAGTTTTACAACTTATATTGCTGCAAATTATGCTAACAATTTCTCTACATTTTACAGAGGCCTCCAATTGTTGGGATTCTGACACGCCATGATTTTATGCCTGAGCATGTTTTGGGACTATACCCTGATATTAAGCCTCACAAAGGACACTGAGGGATCCCAATGAAAAGTAATTCTTTCTTCTGCATTGAAGTGTTGCATTCATTAGCTGCAGGTGATCAAAGTTTTATGTACAGTTGAGTGCAATAATTATTCACAAAACCGTTGAAGCAAAAAATTGAGCTTAAGATGCAGCTGCTGCTGCATAGTTTTGGCGCCTTATTTAGGAACTCTGTCAATATATGGATTGTTAATCTCTATTTCATGAGGTCAACTTGATACCTTCAAATAGACACTTTTGAAACACAGAAACCAGTCAACACTAATTAGTGTTGGAGTACACGGTTAATAAAGACCTATTGTTCATGTTTGTTTGTTTGATTTTTTTGAATGAAGTTTTCAAACTTATTGTTCAGTGCTCTTCTTTGTACAATATTGTTAATGGTTAATGAGGCAAATGTAGTGTGTTGTGAATACAAGGTAAGGCTATTTACTATAGATTCAGCACAATGAATCTGACCCTTTCCTATCATTTTTATTGTGGAGCTTTATAGCTTCAGGTTGCGCTGTTTTTCACAATGTTTGAATCATAAAATAACACTATTACCATATTGTCATGAATACAAGTATACAACATTTCAAAAATCTAAAATGCCTTCTCATGCAAGTGTGCTTTGTCTTGATATAAATCAATACACACTTTATCAATTAATTTTTTGTATTTTTTTACGAGGCTTCTAGTTGTTTATTTCATTTCACCACATGGTCTTTTATAATAAAAATAATACAATAAAACAGTAAGGATAATAAATGATAATAATCTTAATTAATATCAATCACGATTGATGTTAGCCTAAACCTAATTGATATGTAACAAAATTAATTTATATTAATTTAAGTATTTTTCTCCTAATTGATACCAAGCATAATTGATTGATATCACTCTATTAGTTGACTAATTAAGATAATATAGTTTGATATGTAAAGGTCTATATGTTATTTTTTAATTGTAAAGAGTATGCAAATGAGTAATAAGTATTTCAATGATTATTGAATGTAATGAAATTGAACTAAAGATTTATCACTGTAATTCTTGAAGTTGATTTAAACGTTTTCAGGCTTGGGGCCAAATTGTACGAAAATATATTCAAGTATAAGTTTTGTTGCAAACTCACATATTTTGAATATATATTGCGATTTCTCTCTATGATCGTTAGACTGCAAATCTGTTTGACATGTTTTTTTCGATAATTTTGAAGGAGAAAAGATGAAATAATTTATTATTGTGATGAATTATTATGATAAAAAATAAAATTTATAAATATAAGTTTAAAATAAGTGTAAAATTATAAAATAAATATGAAGATTCTAAAAAGCTGACATATTAAAAAAACACATTCTAAGTCTTTTTATGATAAGAGTTTTTATAAAATTATATTGCGTTAAACTTATGCATTTAAGGAAAATAAAATTTTAAAATAAGGCATGCCAAGTAGGTACGCAAATTAAGGGTGTTTGACCATTGTACCCCTGTATTTAAAAGAATTTATCATTTTGCCCTCGTGTCAGTTCTAGAGGTGACAAAGCGAGCAATCCGCCTAAAAATGGTTTAGCCCGCCCCACTTTTAACGGTGGACCGAGAAACTCAGCTCATCCCGCTTTATAATAACCCTAATTTGTAAAATGTGAGATTGCATTGGATTAATTGCTTAACCATGCATACTGAAAATTAATTAGGTGAGAGGCTTAAATAAAATAAATAGTTAAGTGTTGGCCATGAGACGATATGGGAAATTATGTGAAAAATCATTGTCAACCACTCCTCGTTAATGTACTTGCTGGAGGGAGCTATTCAGCGAGCGTTGGAATTGCTCGTTGGCGTGCTTGCTGAAGCGAGGAGCCCAGCGAGCAGACGCATGTTTTATTAAAATTAGATGAAAACATACACCTAATTCGGACCACCATCTTCAAAGGGACAAAGGAAGCCAATCTTGAGTGAGAATAGAGCTTGAAAAACCCTAAGGGAGCTAGAGTGGATGAAATCACTTGGTTCCAACTTCAAACTTGTGTAGAATCACTTGGAAGACCTAACCCACAAACAAAATCCCTTTGAAAACCATTAAGTGAGGAGATTTCTCCTTAGAAAAGTGGCGAACCACTCTTGAAAGTGAGACTTGGAGGATTGCTTAATCACATTGGGGGCTTGGAAAGCACTCCTTGGTTGATTGTAGGAGCACCCATGGTAAGACACTCCATTTTCCTTCAAGTTTTCTTGTTGGTTGAAGAATTTAGGGTTTTACGAGAATATTGGTTGATCGGGTGTGTTAAGGCATGCTTTAGGCTTGGTTCATGTTAGAGAAAATGTTAAGGAAATATAATAAACGACGGAAATATGTTTGGAAAACCATTTTGGTCACCCACCCTATTTTTGAAAAATGCATGTTTATATATTGAGATTGTTTGTGTTACAAGTAATGTTGGATGGTTGTATTGATTGTGTTCATGTTGTTTCTAGGTTGAAAATTAGTGAACCATCATTGATCGATCAATCATTGGATGGTGTTATGGATATGGACTCGAATCTTTAGTGATTCTTGTCTAGGTAAGTTCTCCACTTTGTGAAGTGTGTTGAATTGACTAGCTTGTTGTGAATATAGATATATTCAAAGGTTTGAAATTTGATTGTATTGTATATTAAATTGCAAAGTCTCCTTGTGAATAGGTGTGGTTGTATTTGGCAAGCTTTGGTGTGGATTTTCCTTCTAATGCATCGGGTGCGAGGATCACCTCGTTGTGAAGGAAAACATTTGGTGGAAAGCTCTGACGGGTAAGCTTTCGGATATTGGGATTTATCCCTTTATTGTTTCACCAAGCCCGTGTGGGTTTTGGTTCATGTGGTTATGCAATAAGTGAATATAATGCGTGATATGTGTTGTTTGTTGTGTGGTGTAAGAGGGATTCTTACATGGGTATGTGGCAAGGTGGTTCCTTGCGTAATTTATACAGTATGTTGCATGGTTGCAAATTCATACACTATTCTTTGGCCAATAGGATTATTTGTCTTGAGCATCTTGTCGATTGTATGTTTATTATAAGGGATGGCAAGGACGCTGTCATTTGTATTCTATTGACGGTGTGAGGCACTAGCAGGAATATTAGACAGTTATTGCACACTTTGCATGCATAAATATATTCACGATTATATTTATTGCTTTATGCCTGAAGTGAACTTTGGGATGGAGGAATCCTCCAAGGAGCCCTAGTTTACTGAGATATTACCTCACCCCACATTTTGGGGACCCTCTTTCAGGTACTGATGGTGCAGGAGCATCTATTGGCATGATGCCACAATAGATTGCTTAGTCATGACATGCTTTGATGTATTTTGGAGCATCCTATGTATATGTTAGATGATTTGGTATCTTCCTATTGTTGGATGGAGCAAAGGACTTTGATCATATTAGATTAAATAAAAATAAAATAATAGAAAATAATAATTATTTCGTAGCATTCCTTGCCTTTTAAAGATTGTCCTCAAGAGTTAGATCATGTAATTGCATCTTCTTCCAAATTCATGTTCGCATCTCCATCGCTTTCCTCCATCATTACATAGATTAAGAACAACTTCTTACATCCATGGCTCAGAGTATCTCATTGTCATGGAAACTCAATTTCTTTTGCCTTTGATTTTCTTGGAATGTCACTTGGTAAATCAGTTGTGGAGTATTCCATTTCGAGTTGAAGTGAAAATGATTCATAAGATAACATAATCAAGAATTGGAAGATAATTCTTAGGTCCCACACCTTATCTTGTTCTGATGATAACAAACAAGTGAAGCCAAATTATCTAACAATTTGTTTTATTTTTAAAAAGTTGTTGCGGGACCTAATTTTTGATGAATTATGTACAAATGAGTGCAATATAATTGTCATTAAATCGTGAAGATCGAAGTTGAAAGATTTTATCAGATTTAATGTAATTCGATGAGGTGAATTGTGATCATTCTTTGGATTAGTTTTTCCTAAAGTTTTGGAAACTAAGAAAGGAAGATAGAAAAATTTTATTTTTAATCTAAATATATTTTTAGTATTTGAATTTTGATTTGAGATAAAATTCATTTTTTGAAATATTTTATTTAATTTTGGAAAGTAAATTTTTGGAAAATTATTCTAAATATTTTGATTATATTTTTAATAAAAAAGTTTGGAAAATCTTCTTAAAAATCATGATAAAATGTAGATATTTTTTCTTTAGTAATTGATTTTGAGAAAAAAAAACTATAAATATCATACTTTGAGTATTTGTTCAAAGTATGAGCGAGCATTCAAGAGAAAGAGCGCATTGCATATATAATGAATATTTCTTCTTAAGGTGCATTTAAAATTATATCTCCATCGATGAACACATCATTGAGTCCACTACTTATATTTGATTTGTACTATTTGCTTATTGATTAGAAGCGGTAATTTTTGACTTATTTTTTATTCTTTTAGCTATTGTCAGAGTAGGCAAGAGGGGACCAATTATCTAGTGATAATTGTGGTTTCATACTTTTGGCTTGAGTTGAGAAATGTGTTTAACAATTGTCCGAAGATGAACAATTGAGGAGTAATTTATTAGTGTACATTGGGGTACATAAATCTAAAAATAAATTTGGAAGAATTTTTGTGTAAAAGTAGAATATGTTCTATTATTATGCTTTGAATTGAGCATGACTCAAACAAGTGGATTAGTCTCCTAATTATAGAGGTATCCAGATTGGGGTTATGATTTTTTTTTTATCCTTTTGAAATCTTCCCAACATAATTACTTGTGTTATTTCTTTGTTATTTTTTTATTGGTTAAAATCGTCATTGAAAAATCAACTATGATCTAAATTCATTAAGTTCGGATAATTCAATTCATTAACTAAAATACGATAGATTCTGCTTAAATATCGGAATCACAATTCCATCAATTAATAGGATTATAACTCTTCTTAACTCCGTAATTAAATTATATAACAAGATTTTCTCAAACATTTTCCTACACGAGTATACTCTTGAACATCAATTATGGTCAATGTAAATCAAATCAAAATAGAAAAAAATAGTGTAAAAAAAGTATCCAAGTTCATAATGCAACAAAAGTATTTTAATCCCTCCATGAAAGGAAGACAATTAAGGGTTGCACCCGTCGCACCCAACTCAGTGCGAAGATAGTGTATTTGCAATGATAGTGTATTTTTATTAAGATACGTATATGAATCATATGGTGCTAGAAATTTGTGCAAAATTCACATATGTATTCTAGTAAAAATATACTCTCACATTGTTCCGACGAAAGGTGGGGAAAAAAAAAGTCAAAATTCCAACACTTGTCCCATGAAACCAAAGGTCTCTTCTCTCTCTACCACACACAGTTTCACTTATTAGAGAGTCCATTGGCGCCAAACAAAAGAAAACCCATTCCCTAAATTTGCATATCCCCGCCAAATCCAATGTTAAAGAAAAAATGAAACCACTTTCAAATAAACAAGATATGCTTCCTTCTCCTGAATAGTCACATACATTCTCTCAAAAGGAAACAAATTTAAGACATGGGTTCCTATGTTCCTCTAGATTCTTCTCAATCTCAACCCTCTCCCACTTCCAATTCAGGTTTATAAACACTTTTCTTTTCTTTCTTCTCTTCTCTTGTCTTTGGGTTTTTTTTTGTTTTTGTTTTCACTAACGTTGCTTTTGTGACAACATCGTACTCCCACCCTTTCTAGTGGTTGTGTTTTTGCTTTTCTTCACCAGGTTTTCTTCTTCTTCTTCTCTTTGGGTGTTTTTTGTTCTCATGCATTGAGTTTTCAGTGTGGTTTTGGATGAATGATTTTAGTATTTTTTTTATCTTCTTTTCTAGATACCCATTTTTGTTTTCTCATCATTATTGTGTTAAAGATTCGATCTTTGGGCTTTACGTTTTGAAGCTTTTGAGTTGAAGATTCAGATTGATAATTTTTCTTGTTTCTTCGACCATGATGATAATTTTTCTTGTTTCTTCGACCATGATCTGCTTCGTACGTTGTTATTATTGTTGTTGTTTTTGTTTTGTACATGCGTTATTTTCGGACCAGTTGTTACTGCTTATTGATATGTTGGAATTGAATTGACTCGTGTTTGGGATTTTGTGTTACTTTGGGTTTAACATTGTTAGCTGAATGTTTGATTTGATTTGAAGTGTTATGAGATCTTAATTCATTAACATTTAAGAGTGGATATATACTCTTACTTTAGAAGAGTTTTTCCCCTCTCTTTTTTTGGTTAGACAAATTAACTATTAGTATATCCTCATTTAACAGCTTAAGCTTTTGGATTGAATTGGTTCTTTATACTTTTTATTGGTATTCGTGACCAAGCTCATTGGCTAATTACTGAGTGGTTCTGATAGAAACTTGATTGAACTCACACAGTAATTGGAAAGAAAGCAGTGTATATGATATTATCCTACTGATTTAAGTATAGAGGAATTACAGTGTATATCAGAAAGAAAACAAATACAGTGATTCTAACTTGGTTCCTACACTTCCTTCTCTCTCTTTTATGTTTCTTGCTTCCTAATGTGGTTACAACCGCTTTTCGCGCCAAGAAGAGAACTTACACTTTCTTGCCTTGCTTTGACTCTAAACCCCTAAGCCCCTTCTTAAAATATGCCTCAGTAACCAAGTGGTTTTTCTAACATGTTTATTCTTTTGTTTTAATGTCTTCAATTTTCCAATTCAGGTTTTGCAGCAATGGTAGATAGTAGAAGTTGGGTGCTCATTAATGCAATACTGCTAGGTTTAATTACAGGATTTTAGTAATGCATTGCAATGAATAGACAATTAGATTTTATAGTGCTATGTGTTTTTTTGTTTTTTTGTTTTTCTAAGTAAGAAGTTTAAAATAAACAAATAATGGAATTGGAAATAAATCAAACCTTTTGGGAATCTATTTGGTGCCTGCATAGAATAAGCTTTGGATTTAACATCCAATACATCTCAATGCAGGTAAGGTTTAATTTCATTTAATTTAATTTATATTCATGTGCACGTCTCAATTAACTGTTATGCTCATGTAAGATTTTACACATCATGCGTTTTTTTTATGGTTGCTCTTCTTTTTTATTACTTTCTGTGTCATTTTCTTACTCCTTTTTTTTCCCTGCCTTTTCCTTTCTCATATCCTTTGAGTTAATCACATATCTCTTCATTACCACTACCAGTAGTCTTATTTTTGTTATGTGAAAAGATAGAAAGATTGTGTATAGATGCTAGCTCTGCCTTATAAGAATAGTGGTTAGAATGATTTATTATTATTATTATTATTATTTTCTTCTTCTTCTTTTCTTTTATCAATTTTCATAAAAGGAATTGAAAGTATTCTATTTGATTATTCCACTGCCTTGTTTCCATTATTTTAAGACTGGGGATTCGCACAATTGTATTCACTATATGATTGCTCGTTTTTTGTTCTTCAAAAACATAGGCTTCACACAATCTTTCTATGTGAGTCATGTGACCCAATTATGACTTATGACTAATTAGTTTTGAGAGAGTTATGGTTAAATTAATACATCATTCATATGATACATTTCAAACTATTTTTTGTTGGGTCTCTGAATCTTATGGTTTGATACAATTCATGATTCAAAAATTAGCTTGGCGATTCACAATTTGAATTGTAATTTGATAGCCTTGCTTCTAACTTATAATCTAACATAAATTACTCAGATGTATTACTCTTCATTTACTTGCTCCCATACTGTGTAATTTTTATTGTTTGTTTGATCATGTGTGAAAGTTCTATTTTCTTTTGCTTTTTGTCCTTTTTTAAAGGCATTTTGCATGATTGTGATGCTTATAAATCTCTCTTTTTTCTGTCTCTTGCCTATCTCATTTGCCTTTTATTTATACCACTTACCTTGGTCTCCTTATAAAATTTTAAATTTTCAATTTTCTGTTTGTTTCTTTTAATCTTAAAATCAGGTGTTAAGAAAAACAAGAGTAAACAGAAATCTGTTGTTTCCAAAACTGAAGAGGAAGTTATGGCTGGAGATGGAGATAAACGAAAGAAACGAGGTTTGTCAGAAAGAAGTGAGCAGCCTGCTGCTACTCGCAAAATGCCAAAACGGGCTGCAGCATCAAAAAATTTGAAGGAGAAATCCTTTTCCATATCGGAGAAATCTTCTCTCATTGAAACAAAGAAGGATCAAACTGTAGATGAAGAAACTCTGGCTGTCCGCCTGACTATTGGACAAGATGAAGGTCGTCCAAATAGAAGAATTACAGACTTTATCCTTCATGATGAAGATGGTAAAGCACAGCCACTTGAAATGCTGGAAGTTAATGATCTATACATCTCTGGAGTTATATTGCCTTTTGAAGGAAGTACAGAAAAGAAAAAAGAGAAAGGTATTAGATGTGAAGGCTTTGGTCGAATTGAATCATGGAATATATCTGGCTATGAAGATGGCTCTCCAGTGATATGGCTTTCTACTGATGTTGCTGATTATGATTGCCAGAAACCAGGTACTAGTTACAAAAAAATTTATGATCCTTTCTTTGAAAAGGCCCGAGTATGTGTAGAAGTATACAAAAAACTTGCAAAGTCTTCTGGTGGAGACCCTGACATAAGTCTTGATGAGTTACTTGCTGGCATGGCACGGTCTATGAGTGGTAGCAAGTCCTTTTGTGGAACTGCATCTCTAAAGGATTTCATTATTTCTCAGGGTGAGTTCATTTATAAGCAGCTCGTAGGTTTGGAGATGACATCGAAGACAAATGACAGGATGTTTGCAGATATTCCTGCTCTTGTTGCTCTTAGAGATGAGAGTAAGAAACAAGCAAACCATGGACATGCACAGGTAATGCCTTCAAATCGGAGTTTAACGATTGATTCTGGAATTGGTGATGAAGAGAACAAGAATCAGATGAATTCAACGACTTCTGTAGATGAGGAGGATGAAGATGCAAAGTTAGCAAGGCTATTGCATGAAGAAGAGTATTGGAAATCTATGAAGCAGAAGAAAAACCCAAGGTCATCCTCTGCATCTAATAAATACTATATCAAAATTAACGAAGATGAGATTGCCAATGATTACCCTCTCCCTGCTTATTATAAAACCTCCCTTCAAGAAACAGACGAATTTATAGTCTTTGATAATGACTATTACATGGGTGACATTGAAGATCTTCCTCGAAGCATGCTGCATAATTGGTCTTTATATAACTCGGATGCAAGATTGATTTCCTTGGAACTTCTTCCTATGAAACCTTGTTCTGAGATTGATGTTACAATCTTTGGATCAGGTATAATGACTTCAGATGATGGAAGTGGGTTCCATTTGGATACTGAGAATGGCCAATCTTCTTCCAATGGTTCTGGAGCACAGGTTGCTGATGGAATTCCAATTTATCTGAGTGCCATTAAGGAATGGGTAATTGAATTTGGATCGTCTATGATTTTCGTATCTATCAGAACAGATATGGCCTGGTATGGTGCCTTAAATGTTATTTGTGTTTTTTTATATTTCTTTGATCTATAACATGCCAATTATTTCTGTACGTTAATGCATGATAGGGATATAGGCAGTTGTGTTTATACTTTATAGCGGTCTTATTCTAAATGAAATAAAATTAGAAAATCCATTTACTTTTGAACTTGAATATCAATCTGTCAATTTAAGTTATTTGCAAACAAAACTATTGCATGTAAATTGGGTTAACTGTCTTGGATGAATGTGGTCATATGAGTGAAACATGTATACATAGTTTATGTTCATGTATCTTAGAATAATTCGGTTGTAAGTGTCATAATGTCTTTGCTAAATGATGACCAGACTCAGCCTCTCTTCATTCCTTTCAGGTATAGACTTGGCAAACCATCAAAGCAGTATGCTGCTTGGTATGACACAGTATTGAAAACTGCAAGGCTTGCTATAAGCATTATCATGTTGTTGAAGGAGCAGAGCAGAGTATCGATACTTTCCTTTGGAGATGTCATCAAGAAAGTATCTGAGTTTAATCGGCAAAATAGTTCTTACATTTCTTCTGACCCGTTGGCTGTTGAGAGATATGTTGTTGTCCATGGACAGATCATTCTGCAACTGTTTGCAGAATTTCCTGATGAAAAGATCAGAAAGTCTGCATTTGTGACTGGTCTAACGAACAAAATGGAAGAACGACACCATACTAAATGGTTAGTGAAGAAGAAGAAAGTTGTGCCCGGGAGTGAACCAAATTTAAATCCTAGGGCAGCAGTGGCTCCTGTTGTCTCCAAGAGGAAGGCTATGCAAGCTACGACAACGAGGCTGATCAATAGGATATGGGCAGAGTATTACTCAAACCACTTGCCAGAGGATTCTAAAGTGGGAACTGCTAGTGAATTAAAGGATGAGGATGAAGTGGAGGAACTGGAAGAGAATGAAGATGAGGATACTGAGGAGACATTAGACATGGAGGGAACCCAAAAGCCACCTTCAGTTTCCAAACAAACCAAAATATTTTCTGCTGACAAAGAAATAAGATGGGAAGGGGATCCTGAAGGGAAGACCAGTTCTGGATATCTTCTGTATAAGCAGGCGATTATTCATGGGGAAGTTATTTCTGTGGGAAGTTCTGTGTTAGTGGAAGTTGATGATTCAGATGAACTTCCTGTTATATACTATGTTGAATATATGTTTGAATCAAAGGTTGGACGTGGACAAAAAATGTTTCATGGTAGGATGATGCAGCATGGTCGTCAGACTGTTCTCGGCAACACTGCTAATGAGAGAGAGGTGTTTTTGACTAATGAGTGCAGGGATTTGGGACTGCAGGATGTTAAGCAGACAGTTGTTGTAAATATTCAAAAAGCGCCTTGGGGGCATCAGCATCGGAAGGATAATATTATTGCACGTAAACTTGATAGGGATAGAGCAGAAGAAAGGAAGAAGAAAGGACTACCTATTGAATATTACTGTAAAAGCCTGTACTGGCCTGAAAAAGGTGCTTTCTTCAGCCTTCCGTTTGATACTTTGGGTCTAGGGTCTGGCATGTGCCACTCTTGCAAATTAAAGGAAGACCAAAGCGAGAAGGATGTTTTCAAAGTAAATCCATCTAAGTCTGGTTTCCTATTGAGAGGAACTGAATATTCTCTTAATGATTATGTTTATGTAAGTCCTTTTGACTTTGAGGAAAGGAGAGAGCAGGCAACTTATAAGAGTGGGAGGAATGTAGGGTTGAAAGCTTATGTTGTGTGCCAAGTGCTCGAGATCATTGTCAAAAAGGAAATAAAACAAGCTGAAATGAAGTCTACACAGGTCAAGGTTAGAAGGTTCTTCCGACCTGAAGATGTATCTAATGAGAAGGCATACTGCTCTGACATACAAGAGGTGAAAGCTTCTTAAAAGTTAAAACCTAATAATTGAATTTACACAGACACTCTCATGTACATGAGACATCACAAATAATTTTACATAAAGAGCAAGAAAAACTAAACATAGCCTTTGTATCAGGCATAGATGGCATTGTTTTGTAAATTTTTTATATGTTTTTTTTTTCTTCAACAAGTCATCCTTGCCTGATCTAATTGACTATGATAAGTGAGCTGCTCTCCGTGCACGCATATTGTTGTTATCTTTTGAGTAGTGCTTCTACTTTGTGTTTTTTTATATTGACTTTGATTACATGATTTATAATTTTAGGTGTATTATAGTGATGAAACACATATAATCTCTGTACAATCCATAGAAGGGAAATGTGAAGTGAGAAAGAAGAATGATATCTCCGAAAGCAGTGCCCCTGGAATCTTCCAAAATGCATTTTTCTGTGAGCGTTTGTATGATCCTGCTACTGGGTCACTCAAACAGGTAATGTATACTTGGCCCTGTTATATAAGTGTATAATTTGCTTGTTAACCCATCAGATAAATATGCAAAAGCAAAAGGATTTTATAATTTATAAATTTTATGATTTCTATTATAAATGATTGTGGCCTATTTGGATTCATGTTATTGAACTGATACACATCTAGCTGGTCTTTATCCTGTAACTGTAAGCTGTGTTCTATTCTCTTGTCATTTAATTCCTGTCCACAACCTATCTGTAGTAATACGTATGAATGATTGTTGTATGAGGTGTTGGACGGTGACAGAATCTAGCCAAAGCATGATCTTGTTGCCTGGTCCCATTATATTTACTTTCTATTGTATAATTTTTTGAGCATAACCCAACGGGTATCACACACCCCTTCAGAGTGGCACTAATCCCGCTTCGCGGATTGAGAGGATAAGGGTTTCTCCGCTCCCCACAAAGTGCATTTACTAGGATTCGAACTCAAGCTCTTTAGACTCTATTGTATAATTTTAAGGAGTTTAAGTTTGACCCACTAACCGTGTCAATTATTTTTACCCTAATGGTATACTTGAACGTACCACACTTGAAGCAATTAAGGTTTTTTACATGTAATAGAAAAGAACTCTTAACTCTTTTTGAAACAGGTGGTGTCATATGGACATGGTTAACTGGTAGAGTAAAACTCTACACTGTTAGTGGTTCAAAATTAAATCCAAAGTTGAAAATTTTAATCATTGCAAATATTCTATAAAGATATCCTTGCTGCAGCTATTTTTCATTAAACATTAGTTATGTATTCTAAAGTTAATATGTTAGATGACATCAATTCAACATTCTGGTGTAAAATATTCAACAATTTATCAATTTTTTCAATTGCTCTACAGTTGCCAGCTCATATCAAAGTAAAATATTCAAGTGGAAATAAAGATGATGCTGCTAGAAAGAGAAAAGGAAAGAGTAAAGAGGGAGCTAACATTTCAGAGTCTGATAATGAAACAAAAACATTGGATGACAAACGTTTAGCAACCTTGGACATTTTTGCAGGTTGTGGTGGTTTATCAGAGGGGTTGCAGCAGTCGGGTAATTTTAACTACACTATTATAGCAAGAAAGTGAAGAAACACAAATGTATCTGCTATCAATGGATAATATAACATGTGTGTGACTGCTTGAACGCTTCAGGAATTGCATTAACTAAATGGGCTATTGAGTACGAAGAACCAGCTGGGGATGCGTTTAAAGATAATCATCCTGAAGCATTGGTGTTTATTAACAATTGCAATGTTATTCTTAGGTAAATGATCCCAATGAGATAAAATATTCTAGGCCCCTAGCTTGAATAGAGTGAAACCCATATAAGTAACTCATAAATGCTTTGTTATGCAGGGCTGTAATGGAGAAGTGTGGGGACACAGATGATTGTATCTCAACATCTGAGGCTGCAGAATTGGCTGCGGCACTTGATGCGAAGGAAATAAACAGTTTACCAATGCCTGGGCAAGTTGATTTCATTAATGGGGGACCTCCATGTCAGGTCTGTTTAGCTGTTGGCTTTGTTTCCATTCTACTGATAATAATACTGTTGAGATATATAGTCCCACACTGGTTGTATGTGCAACTAATGTGGAGTTTATAAGACCTTGTGCACTCCCACCAGTTAGCTTTTGGGGTGGTGTATCCCAAGGTTCTTTACATGGTATCAGAGCCTCGCCGCTCCCCACTTTCTCTTGTGGCGTTTCTTAGCACAGGTAGGTTGGGCCGGATGCATTGTTCACTCTTCAAGCCCAATGGGCTCTCGTGTGAGGGGGCGTGTTGAGATATATAGTCCCACATTGGTTGTATGTGCAACTAATGTGAAGTTTATAAGACCTTGGACACTCCCACCCTTTGAGCTAGCTTTTGGGGTGGTGTATCCCAAGGTTCTTTACAAATACTTTATGGTGGTTATTGATTCAATTATGCCTTGTTCCAGGGTTTCTCTGGAATGAATAGGTTTAACCAAAGCAGTTGGAGTAAAGTCCAGTGTGAGATGATATTAGCATTCTTATCCTTTGCTGATTATTTTCGGCCAAGGTATTTCTTGTTGGAGAATGTGAGGAACTTTGTGTCTTTTAACAAAGGGCAAACATTCCGTTTAACATTGGCTTCACTTCTTGAGATGGGCTATCAGGTAAAATCACATAACTGCATCTTTCTTCCTGAGTAATTACACTTTAGAGTTGATGAATAGAATCTTGAGAAACTAATCAGTGCTGATTTGCTTCTCCAAAAGGTGAGGTTTGGTATCCTTGAGGCTGGAGCTTATGGTGTTTCCCAGTCAAGAAAAAGGGCATTTATATGGGCAGCTTCTCCAGAGGATGTGCTTCCTGAGTGGCCAGAACCAATGCATGTCTTTGCTGCCCCTGAGTTGAGAATCACATTATCAGAAAATGTCCAGTATGCTGCTGTCCGTAGTACTGCAAATGGTGCGCCATTACGCGCAATAACTGTTCGGGATACCATTGGTGATCTCCCAGCTGTTGGCAATGGAGCCTCTAAAGCAAATATGGAGGTACGTAAAATAGGAAAGATACATGTTATATATCCACACTTGACCGGCTTCATCGCGCAAATCCATAGGCTGGCCTGGTCATTCCCCTGTCTCTCTGAATTGAAAATCATAGACCCTCAATACAACTCACCATTGTACACTTAATGGTGCGCTTTCTCACTCACAACAGTGAGGTCATGGTCAAAACAGTTATGGTGACATACTTCACCCCTCAAGGGATATAGATCGAAGCTCTTTTATATGAACATTTCAATATCCTTCCACCCTTAAATTGATTTGCCTCCACACTCATTATTTACCTGGTTTTATGTTGCACAGTATCAACATGATCCCGTCTCATGGTTTCAAAAGAAGATTCGAGGTGATATGGTTGTCTTGACTGATCATATATCAAAGGAGATGAATGAGTTGAACTTGATTCGATGTCAGAAAATTCCTAAGAGACCAGGTTGTGATTGGCGTGATCTTCCAGATGAAAAGGTAAAAGTCAAACTCTTGTGATTTTTAGCATTAACACTTTTTGTGATTTATCTAATTCATGATATATATCTAATCAAATGCAGATAAAATTATCTACTGGACAAGTTGTTGATTTGATACCTTGGTGCTTGCCAAACACAGCCAAGCGGCATAATCAATGGAAGGGACTGTTTGGTAGGTTGGATTGGGAAGGAAATTTTCCAACTTCCATAACAGACCCTCAACCAATGGGGAAGGTTGGAATGTGCTTCCATCCTGACCAAGATAGGATTCTTACTGTTCGTGAATGTGCCAGATCTCAAGTAAGTCTATTACTGTAGTTAGCTATCACCCTAAATGCTATGATAAGATATGGAATCCTAACAAATTGGATATTAATTATTGTGTGATTTGATTTCTGTTATTTCGGAATTATTATGGGGAATTCTAATCAAGTTATTCAAATGCTTGAACAGTAATAAGATCCTGATCTGTGTCAGTTCATAGTTTAAATTGGCAATATGCAAGAAACTAGATTCTATAACTAGTGAACATAATATCTCTCCCTTAGTTCATAGTTCATAATTTTACCATTGCTCCAAAACTCACCCTCTAGTGAGCATAATAGTCCTTAATTATAAAACAGGTGGTCCTGACAATGTCTTCCTTATAAATAGGAAAATATAATCTGATTTGGTATTATCTTAGCATATTTTTCATCTATAAATGCAGGGCTTCCCAGATAGCTACCAATTTGCTGGCAACATCATACACAAGCACAGGCAGATTGGTAATGCTGTTCCTCCTCCACTGGCACTTGCTTTAGGGAGAAAGCTCAAGGAAGCAGTGGATAATAAGAGCTCCACTTAGAAGATGGGGGCATACATATTGTAAAGAGCATTCTTATCTTACAGATTAAAGGATTGAATTGCATTCACCAAGAAATTGAAATATTTCTTTCAGGGGTCCAGAAATTTTGTAGAGTGGGATCCCTTGGTCATTTGTTCTAGGTTAATTCCTTATATAACTTTCTTGAAACTGAGAATTGAATGGATAATGTTGTAAAACTCATTTTGTATCAACTTGGATTTTCTTGATTGGGTGATATTTGGCTTTTACTTTTTGAAAGATTCTGTGGGATATACCTCCCAATGTGTATTTAAATTTGTCAATTGACGACAATGTTGTTTTTTCAGATTTTTTATATATAAATTATATACATTAAAATCTGTGCTCATTAATAGATATATATGTACCAATACTATACTGTTATATTATTTAATATTATTACTTAAGTCATCAATATAATTGTTGAATGCAATTCGCCTTAGCTGTGGTATCACTATAATGTAGAACTTAAAATAAAAACAACTATTTTCTTGTGGAGAAGACAAAACTTGTATTTCTCTTTTTCTTGTGATGTGTTGCTTACAATATGGATTAGTTTATATAGGCACTAGATTGCCTTTTCATGACCCAAACATTAAATTAGCCATAAACCACAAAATTAAACTTCTAACTCTTGGCCTCTCTAACTCTTGGCCTTTCACTTTCTCACAACTCTTGGCCTTTCACTTTCTCACAACTCTTGGCCTTTCACTTACCTAAACACATGACTGCTTAATTAAGACTATTAAATATAAAACTAACAAAACATTTAAAGTTTATTCAACAATTCTCCTTCATAAACTTAAATGGTTCTGCCATCTTTCATCCCAAGCATCTTCTTGCAATTGTTGAGCAGCAACGTCGGCAGTGGCTTTGTAAAGATGTCCCCGACTTGCTCTTGACTGGTCACGTGTGTTAGCTCCACATTTCCTTCCTTTACTTGATCCCGGATGAAGTGAAATCGGACGTCAATATGCTTGCTTCTTTCATGATTTACCGGGTTCTTGGCTAGCTCTATAGCCGACTTATTGTCAATTCGGATCACAGTTTGACCGACTTGTTTTTCCTCCAACTTGCTTAGCAAATTCCTGAGCCACATTGCATGACAAACACACCAAGATGCAGCTACATATTCAGCTTCACATGTCGACAGTGTCACAATAGGTTGCTTCTTCGAAATCCAGGTGAATGCCGTGTTGCCCATGAAAAACACATAACCAGCCGTGCTCTTTCGATCATCTACGTCTCCACACCAATCACTGTCAGAATATCCAATCAACTTGTATTTTGCCGAGCTCGAGTAGTGTAACCCGTGTGAAACTGTACCTTGCACATACCTCAGAATTCTCTTTACCGCCTTCCAATGTGTGTATCTCGGCTCCTCCATGAACCGACTTACTATGCCGACACTTAACGAGATATCCGGCCTCGTGCATGTGAGATAACGTAGGCTTCCCACCAAACTTCTGTACTTGCTTGCATCAACACGGTCTCCTCCATCAAACTTAGAGAGTTTTGAACCGGGTTCCATTGGTGTTGAAACTGGGTTGCAATCTTCCATCTTGTACTTCGTCAAAATCTTTTTTGCATAAGCCTCCTGTGACACGAAGATTCCCTTCTCATTTTGTTTTGCTTCCAAACCAAGAAAGAACTTCATCAAACCAAGATCTGTCATTTCGAACTCTCTTGTCATTGTGCTCTTGAACTCTTGTATCATCTTGGCATTGTTTCCCATAAAAATGAGGTCGTCAACATAAAGAGCCACAATTAACAAGTCTCCTCCATTTTTCTTGACATAAACAGCATGTTCATATGGACATTGTTCAAGTTCATTCTCCTTGAAATATTTGTCAATACGAGCATTCCATGCCCGTGGTGCTTGCTTCAACCCGTAAAGTGCTTTCTTCAATCTCAGCACCTTCTTCTCTTCTCCTGCCTTCATGTAGCCCGACGGTTGTTCCACATAAACTTCTTCTTCAAGAACACCATTCAGAAATGCCGACTTTACATCCATTTGATGCATTGGCCATCTGTATTGAGCAGCCTGTGAGATGAGTAGCCGAATTGTCTCCATCCTTGTAACAGGGGCAAACACCTCGTCATAGTCAATTCCAGCCTTCTGCTTATAACCTTTTGCAACTAGTCGAGCTTTATATCGTTCTATCTCCCCTTGAGCATTCATCTTCTTCTTGAACACCCACTTCACTCCAATGGGCCGACTTCCTTCTGGTAGCTTGGCTAACTCCCATGTGTTATTTCGGTCAATAGCTTCTATCTCCTCATCCATGGCATCTTGCCATTTCTTATCTCGGATGGCTTCTTCAAAACTTATGTTCTCAGAGTCTGCAAGAAGACAAACAAAATGTACCTCACTTGTTGACTCATATATGTCTTGTATGCTTCGCATCCTGGGTTGTCGTACCTCATCTTTATCATCAGAAGCTTCAGGACTTGCCGGGTTGATAATTTGTGTTGAGATTCCGTCTTCAAAGTTTACCTCAGAAGAATTGTTCCAGTCCCACTCATTTGCTTCATTGAGCTTTACATCTCTGCTTACTATGACTTTCTTGTTGACGGGGTCAAACAGCTTATACCCCTTTGTTTTTTCATCATATCCAATAAAAACATATTTCTTGCTTTTATCCTCGAGCTTGGTTCTGAGCTGGTCCGGTATGTGTGCATAGGCTATACTGCCAAAAACTCTGAGATGAGCCACTGAAGGCTTTTGACCGCTCCATGCTTCCTGTGGAGTTTTATCATCCAAGTTCGAATGTGGACATCGGTTCTGCACATACACAGCACACTGCACAGCTTCCGCCCAAAACTCCTTCGGCATCCTTTTGTTCTTCAGCATTGACCGAACCATGACAAGAATAGTCCGGTTCTTCCTTTCAGCCACGCCATTCTGTTGTGGTGAGTATGGTGCTGTTAGAAACCTCCTTATCCCCTGTTCCTCACAGAAAGACATAAACACTGTTGAGGTATATTCCCCACCTCTGTCAGACCGCACCGATTTGATATAGCTTCCTGTTGCCTTCTCAATCGTCACCTTGAACCTTTTGAACACATCAAACACCTCGGACTTCTCCTTCAGAAAGTAAACCCAAGTTTTCCGTGAGAAATCATCAATAAAGGAAATAAAATACTTCTTACCGCTGAAGGAACCCGGATTGATGGGTCCACACAAGTCGGTATGTATTAGTTCCAGAAGTTGCTTAGCCCGGAATCTTGCCATCTTCTGAAACGTGGTCCTGACATGCTTGCCAAGTACACAACTCTCACAAAACTTTCCTTCAAAGTTGATGTCAGGTAACCCTTCCACCATCTTCTTCTTTGCCAACTCGGTTAGACCACCATAATGTAGGTGGCCAAACCGGAGATGCCAAAGTGACGCCTTATCTTCCACCTCGGCTTGTAAACATTCAACCTGTATACATTTCAGATTTAGTTTATACATACGATTCTTACCCATTTGAACCCGAACTATCAGCCGACCTTGCTCATCTTTCAAATACAATACCCGGTCTTTCATAATAACCGAGTAACCTTTCTCCATCAGTTGACCCATACTTAAAATATTGCTTTTTAGGTCGGGTACATAGTACACATCTCGAATTGAGCCAATTAACCCGTCCTTTTGTAGGAAACAGATCGTACCTCGGCCTTTTACCTCAACCTTTGAGGCATCCCCGAACGAAACATGTCCGGTTTCCACCTTTCTCATCTCCTTGAAGAAGTGCTTATGTCCGCACATGTGGTTGCTCGCACCCGTGTCAAGATACCACTCCATGTCATCATCTGGACTTCCTTTACTGTGTGTCATTAACAAGACACCATCCTTCATCTCGCCTTCTGTGGCTAGGTTGGACGTCGCCTCCACCTTTTTCTCCTCTCTGCATTCTCTTGCGAAATGTCCGACTTTGCCACAATTGTAACACTTGTCCGAGTTACAATCTTTTGCATAGTGACCAAACTTTCCACATTTGTAACACTCGATGTTTGAATAATGTGACCGACCTCCTCGTCGACCTCGTCCTCTTCCTCTCCAGTTTTGTTGATTTGACTGTCCTACCTCATCACTATACACTTCTTGACTTCGGTCTCGACCTCTACCACCACGGCTAGTACCTCGTCCACCGCGGCCACGTCCTCTACCTCGAAAATTTTGAGAATAGAGCATTTTCTCATCTTTAATTGTTGCTTTGGTCTGAAGTGCCTGCTCAAGAGTTTCCTCCTTCTTCTTCTTTCTTTGTTCATGCGCTTCAAGGGAACCCGCCAACTCGTCAATGGTGAGTGTAGACAGGTCCTTGGACTCCTCTATGGTACAAACCACATTTTCGAACTGGTCTGTCAAAGATCTCAAGATTTTCTCCTCCACTCTGGTGTCAGGTATATCTTCTCCATTCCGTTTTAACTGGTTCACAATTCCTTGAACCCGGATACTCCTTCCGTGTCCTTCATCTTCATTCCCTCCAACTCGGCACGAAGGGTTTGAAGCCGGACTTGTTTAACTCGGTTAGATCCTCTATAGACATTTGCTAAGATGTCCCAGGCTGCCTTTGAGGTCTCACAATTTGCTATCTTCTCGAACCCGGATTCGTCTACAGCTCGGAAGAGCATGAATAACGCCAGCTTGTCTTTTGCACGCGTCTCTTTCAACGCTTTGGTTTGAGCCGCCGAATGGCCTCCAGTGTCCTGTGGTTCTACAAAACCTGCTTGAACATTCTCCCAAGCGTCCTGGGATCCGAGAAGAGCCTTCATCTGGATGCTCCAATTCTCATAGTTCTCCTTCGTCAACTTAGGTAGTGCCATATCACTCCCCCTCTCCATAGCTCTGATACCAATTTGTGGTATCACTATAATGTAGAACTTAAAATAAAAACAACTATTTTCTTGTGGAGAAGACAAAACTTGTATTTCTCTTTTTCTTGTGATGTGTTGCTTACAATATGGATTAGTTTATATAGGCACTAGATTGCCTTTTCATGACCCAAACATTAAATTAGCCATAAACCACAAAATTAAACTTCTAACTCTTGGCCTCTCTAACTCTTGGCCTTTCACTTTCTCACAACTCTTGGCCTTTCACTTTCTCACAACTCTTGGCCTTTCACTTTCTCACAACTCTTGGCCTTTCACTTACCTAAACACATGACTGCTTAATTAAGACTATTAAATATAAAACTAACAAAACATTTAAAGTTTATTCAACATTAGCATCATCCAACCGCTTTTGAAGTCCATCAACAACGACTTTATTAGAAGTTTCAGCTTGCCTATTTGATTGTGGATATTGAACAGAAGCAAAATGATGCTTAATATGAAAATCAATCGTCAATTCTTGGAATTTTCTATATGAGTTGAGTTCCATTGTTAGTCACTATCTCGGTTGGAATGTCGAATCTAGAAATAATATTCCTTTCAAAAAACCTCTGAACTTTAGCCAATGCAATGGTTGTTACAAGTTCAACTTCTATTCATTTTGTAAAATATATAATCAATAGCTATGATTCACCATCGTAATTGTCCTTCTGTTGCTTTAAATGGTCCGAGTAAGTATATGCCCCATTTATAAAATGGCCATGGAGCCGAGATGAATGTTAATTGTTCCTTAGCTTGCATTAATTCGGCTATCAAAACTTCATATTCTGCTCAATTATTTGAAGTCGGAAAATTCAGATGGAGGGAGTGTTCAATTGAAACCCTTTGGACTTTCTATTATGATCCCTGCTCCGCTCCCCTTAGTATTTGATGAGCCATCAACGAATTTTTTCAAAATATCATCAGTTTCACCATCCCCTTTACTAGACGTGGTAAGTTCCATTACAAAGTCATCCAATGCCTGAGATTTGATGGCATGTCGAGCTTCATAATTGATATCAAACTCAGAGAGATTAATTGCCCAATTTGTCATTCGTCCTACCAAATTCGGCTTATGCAGTACTTGCCAAATTGGTTGATTAGTCCTGACGATGACTTGATGCCCTTGGAAATATGGACAAAGTCTCCTTGCAGTCGTAAGCAAAGCAAATGCTACATTTTCAAGTTTATGATATCTCAACTTAGGTCCCTGGAGTGCCCTAATAACAAAATATAACAGCTCTTGGCCATGATATGTTTTTCGTACCAATACGACGTTTACTGCTTCTTCTCCAACAGCTAAATATAAAACCAAGATTTCTCCTGGTTTCGTTTTGATAATACCGGCAATGTAGCTAAACACTTCTTTACTTTATCAAATGTCGCTTCACATTCTTGGTTCCATCCATATTCTGCTTCTTTTTTCAACAACTTAAAAAATGGAAGAGCATTTTTTGCAGACTTCGGTAGAAACCTAGTCAAGGCAGCCAATCTACCTGTCAATTGTTGCACCTCATTTTTATTTTTAGGGGCCTTCATATCTAATACGACTTTACACTTGTTCGGATTTGCTTCAATTCCTCTATGATTCAACATGAACCCAAAAACTTCCCAGTCGACACTCCAAATACACATTTAGCCGGGTTCAAACAGATGTGGTGGGTTTGAAGCTTTTGAAAAGTTTGCTCCAAATCCTGTAGATGGCTTGCAGGATCTGCTGACTTGATAATCATATCATCCATGTATAATTTTATACTCTTACTGAGTTGATCTTCAAATACTTGATTCATAATTCTCTGATATGTTGCCCACACATTTTTCAATCCAAAAGGCATTCCATTGGAACAGTAATTTGCTTTTTCCGAGATGAAAGTCATTTTTTTATCTTCCAGATACATTGGTATCTGATTATGCCCGCAATATGCATTCATCAAAGATAACAATTGAAAACTGGATGAATTATCAACAAGTTAATCTAAGTTGGGCATTGAATATAAATCGTTAGGACACACATTATTAAGATCAGTGTAGTCTGTATAGACTCCACTTCCCACTGGATTTCTTTACCATAACCATATTAGCCAACCATGTGGTATATTGTATCTCCCTTATGAACTCGACATCCAAAAGCTCATTCATATGCACATCTAGTGCCTACCACTTTTCAGGTCCCAACTTTCTCTTTTTTTGTGCAACCGAGATTGATCTGGGATATAATGACAATTTGTGACAACAGAACCCGGGATCAATCCCAGGTATCTCAGAGGATTTTCATGCAAAGACATCCCTATTCTTTATAAAAAAAATCTTCTAACTCGGTTTTTACTTCCAAGTTGAGTGCTTTGCCAATTTTGGTGAACTGCCCAGGACGAGATCTTCTAATTCTCCATCTGGTTCCGGTCTTGGGATCAAATCTTTTTCCTTCATATCTAATTCAACCATATTAATTGGTTTGCCTTGTTGGTGAGTTATTTCTTTTCTTCCAATTCTATCTCCAAGATAAATCTGGGGTGGAGATGATGGTCATCCTTCATTATCTTTCACAATTTCGAAATAACATTCGCAGTACTCCTTTTGATCTCCTCAGATAATGATAACTTCATTCTTATTGCTCACCATCTTCAATTTCTGATGTTTAGTTGGGACAAGCATGTCCCACTTATGAATAGTTGGCCTCCATAAAATTATGTTGTAAAGAGAGGGGAAGTCAGATACGATGAACCTCACTTGTTCTGACTTAATTGATTCCTTTGTTCCTAAGGTTAACTTGAGATCTATGTATTCTCTTGGAGGAGTATTTTCTCCGTTAAAAGCTATCAGGGTGTACTTACATGGCTTCATATCTTCTTCATCAAAGATTCATCCTCTGAAAAGCCTTCCAAAGGATGATATCAACACAACTACCAGAATCTTCAAATATCTTCTTGACTCGGCAATTTAGCAGAGTCCCCGTGATAACGAACCCATCCCTTATGTCCTGGCACCACGTCTTTCAACTCCACTTTAGTGAAGTATAATAAAGGAGGCTCCGATTTATTAGGATCTTCTTTGAATTTTGGATGATCCCTAACAGAAAGCACTTACCTAAGATATTTTCTTCTAGCAATTATTGTATCTCCTCCTCCACCTACAGCTCCACTGATAACATTACAATCAAACTCAGCTTCGGGAAATTCATCATCATTGAATTCTATATTTTTTCCTTTTTCATCATTCTTTTTCTTCTCAGTATCCAGGCTCTTGCTCCTACTATGGCCCCTTTGTTTTCTCTTGTTATTCTTCCAGCCCTACATCTTAATCACATATTGGCGCAGTTTACCTTCCCTAACGAATTTCTCAACTGCGTCTTTAAGGTCCCAACATTGATTGGCAGTGTGTTTGGGTCCATTACGAAAAGCACAATATCTAGACTGATCTAGACTAGCTTTATTGAATACAAGCCAAGGCCGCTCTACCTTCTTCATTTTGGTCATGGCAACCTCCCTCCAGATTTGAGATCGAGGTACATTTAACTGAGCGTACTTCTCATATCTTCTAACTCGGAATCTATCATTCGAATTTCTACCTTAGAAATCGGGTTGCTTCTTATTTCATGGTCCTTCATTTTCTCTTTGAATCAGACTCTTCCTTCTTGGACTTCGGCCTCTGTTCTCTTTATTTGGAGCATTAGCTATTTCCATTTGTTCCAGCTCTAAATATTTCTTTGACCGGGTTCTGAATTCTTCCAGGGTCTTGACTGGATCCTTGTAGATCGACTTTGCTGGCCGAGATGAACCTTTCAATCCAGCTACAATCAAATGCACATGGATATTTTCTTGTAAACCCGAAACTTGCAGCGCTACATCATTGAAACGATCCAAATATTTTTGGAGCGTCTCACCTGGTTGTTGTCTAATATTTCCGAGTGTAAATTCAGATTTTGCATGCTTCTTGCTTGTAGAAAAATTTAACAAGAATTAATCTCCAAACTTTTCAAAAGATCCTATTAAATTTGCTAGCAGAGTTCAAATTCATGTACGTGCTGCTCCCTTTAGAGTTGTTGCAAAGATCCGGGAAATAATAGGCTCATCAATTACCTTATACACATGTCAATATCAAAAGTGTCTATATGGACCTAAGGATCATGACTTCCATCATATTTTGGCAAAGGTGCTGAATCAAACTCCTCCGGGAATGGAGCATTCATTATCTCATCCGTGAAAGGGTTGTTGTTGTATTGCCCCCTATGGTATTTTCTTATGTATGAACTAGCTTCACCGCAACCTAGAACTTGAATATCCCGGTTGTGATCAGCTTCACCCCGGTTATTCTCCATAATTCTAGCTCTTTCAATATTTTGATCACGACTATCATTCACAACTCGGCCTGTATCAGCTATACCTCGGGCTTCATTGCTTCTAATGCGGATCTGGTTATTTATATCATTGGCATTTCTGACCAGGTTCTCAACATTATTATCGGTGTCTCCACCATGATGAGCCTCTTTAAGCCTTTCTCTTCATCTATCCTCTTCACCTTGGACTTAACCTCCAATGCGCTACGGGTTCCTCAATTGCAGCAACATCTCCTCCATCTCTTTCATTCTTCGAACATCTTTATGTCTCTGGAGATCATTGCGATGTTCCATCTCCTCCATTCGCCTTAAAATTGCATTGAAAGTAGTTTGTGCAAGGAGGGTATCAGCATCTGCAGGTAAAGGCTGATAAGGCGCCAATTGACCTTGAGGATTGACTACTGGAGCTGGCAAGGAAGCTGTATTTGAGACATCGTCACTCATATGCATTGCATCATAATCTGGTGCAACTTTATATTCGAGCCGATTAGGAGGTTGATCCACCTCCACCAAAACTAGGTTTGCTGGTAATTGCGCAGGCAGTGACAGTTGGCTACTACTTCTTGTGTTGACCATATTTGGCCGTGGGAATAAAAGTTTATTTTTTTCACATACGTCGCCAATGTTCTGTCCTAAGAACAAAGATGTCTAGTCAAACGACTAGTGACTTTATCTTGGATCTAGGTGCTCTCTCAGATATCTATGGATTAGATACCTTTGACTATAGCATATCACTGTGCACGAGTAATAACAACGTTTGCTAAAAGGGTGGTGTGTGTGCACAATGACATCATAATATTAAAGAGAGAGTAAATGTCATATTTGTATATTTTACCTCTTATTTATAGAATTTATATGTAGGTATTAGAATTCTGAACTTTTAGGGCTTTCTCAAGAAGCTTATATTTAACGTTGTCGTATTATGATTAGTATCTTGAATTAATACTCTCCTTTAATTATATTAATTTCTTCTTTCTATTATCTATTAATGGACTTCTCATAAGTCTCATATATGAGTATATAACATGACAGTGGCAGAGCAAAAGAAAGCAAAAGAAAGGACTACCTATTAAATATTATTGTATAAGTCTTACTGGTCTTGAAAAGGTGAGAAGAGAAAAATATTTCTCCATAAATAACAAAAAACATATGCTGCTGACATTAAAAAAGAAAAAAGAAAAAGAAAAAGAACTTGCTGTTAGCCTTCAATGACAAGTTGACAACCCTTGTGCATTTATTTTAAATTATATAGTTTAATTCAAAATTTTGTTTTTTATTTTTGTTACTAGAATGTTGATTTATACTCATTCAGTTCGTTGATAGCAAAATGTTAATTTATACTTAAATTAAAAAATTATAAGTCGGACGATATTTTTAAATTTGTTAGTATGAATATTTAATTCACTTTTTTTTTACTCATGTAGAGCATGGAAATATAACTTTGGAGGAATCGACTAAAGATATCATGGAAGAGATTTTTGCTCAAACTTCATATTTAAAGTTCTCATATTTATTTTTTAATTTCACCCTTATTCTAAATTTATATATACTAATTTTACTCAATATCCTAATAATCCATCTTAATAACAAATAACAAATTTATATAAGGGTTCGCTTTTTCTGCGGTTACTGCAGATAAGTTATCTGCATTAAGCCCAATACAACGTCGTTTTGGGACGGAAATCATGATATCTTTGTAATTTTAATTTATTTCAGGGTTATTATAGTCTCTATAATTATAATTTTTTAATCTTTCAATTCCAAAACGATGTCATTTTAAAAATAAATGCAGAAACTTATCTGCATTAACTGCATAAATATTCTTCTGTTTATATAATCACTACACAATTTTTAATCTTATTTTTTAAACTCTTTATTTCAACTTTAGCTCAAAAATAAATTTTAACTTAAAAAAATGTGCCAGACTCTAGGAACAATTGATACCACTAACCTGAATGTAAAAGATGCTATCATAGGTTGGTATCCAAAAGGATGAAATCTCTTACTGAATCCAGAATAAAAGGGAACAAATGTCATATGGATAACATTACAAATAAAGGGTTTAGTCACTAGGTATGTACTTTTCCCATTCATATTATGCTTCTTAGTTTTAACTCTAACTTGAGTCTCTACCACTAACAATTATACCTGCCCAGAAGAACACAAATTGGCGTGTATACTCAATACTATTGCATAAATTAAGGCATGAGCATAATTCAACTCGTTCAAATAAAGTAGTAGAAGAGAGCAAGCCCTCAAGATATTATTCAATAGCTTACATGAAAGAAATTATTATGTAAACAAAGTATTACAGTTAATTTATAAAAATATAACATGTGAAAAATATATTTAAAATTTAATTTATTAAATTTTAAATATCATTTAATAAATTTGAGTTCATTTTGTCTGCAGTGAATAAAATAAATTATCTACATTGAGCACAAAATGACATCATTTTGGGACGAAAATCAATATTTTTGTAATTTTAATTTATTTAAGGGTTATAATAGTCTTTGTCATTATAATTTTTTAATCTTTCAATCCAAAAATATTGATTTTCATCTCAAAATGATGTCATTTTGCGCTCAATGCAGATAATTTATTTTATCCACCGCAGAAAAAATGAACTCAATTTTATTAAATGATATTTAAAATTTAATTTATTAATATTTTAAATATATTTTTCACATGTTATATTTTTATAAAGGGTTCATTTTTTCTGCAGTTACTGCAGATAAGTTATCTGCAATATATTACCAAAAAAAAGTTATCTGCAGTAAACCCAATACGACGTCGTTTTGGGGCAGAAATCATGGTGTTTGTGTAATTTTAATTTATTTCAGAGTTATAATAGTCTTTATATTTATAATTTTTGAAGCAATGTTATTAAGCCCGGATCGGTGATCGACCCGGTCGGGGTACCGGGTCAATGGGTCACTAGTTCAACCAATACATTACTAGTTCAACCGCATGATCAGATATATATATATATATATATATATATATATATATATATATATATATATATATAAATTTATATTTTATAATCAATTATATAATAAATATTTTAAATAGTGCAAGTGAACCAAGAACCAAATGTAATTTAGTGGTAAAGACTATAATTTATATCTTCCTAACAAGGATTTGATTCCCACGGTAAGTTGTTGTTGAGCATTCTCATGAGACTTGAGTTTGAATCTCAATGACTCCAAAATTGGAAATATTTTTTCCAAAATCGGATGAACCGTGGTTCTTGACCGGTTTGCCGGGTCAATACCGGGTTGATAGCATGTTCGGTCCATTGCAAGAATCGGGCTGGTTTCCTGGCCAACCGGCCGGGCCGGTTCGATTTTAACAAAACTCTTTTTAAGATTTCAATACTAAAATGACATCATCTTGGGAATAAATATAAATAATTATATGCAGTAACTGTAGAAATATTTTTTCCATAGTCACTCTAGAAACATTTGTCTGAATAAAATTTTGATCCAATATCAACCCTGAGTGAGAATATCTTAAAAATTATCCTTACATTTATGGTCATGTATGGTTACACTACTTATAGTAAGGCAAGGAGAATTCTCTAGGATATTGTTATGAGTAACTATCGTTTTCATATAAATAAGTGTTTACTTGGAAGCTACTAAGAAACGTTGAGCTTTAATAAGTTCGACATTTCCGTAACATTTGTGGTCACGTATATGTAAAAGTTATGCAAGTATGGTTACACTACTTATAGTAAGGCAAGGAGATTTGTCTAGGATATTGCTATGAGTAACTATCGTTTTCATATAAAATAGTGTTTATTTTGAAGCTACTAAGAAACGTTGAGCTTTTATAAGTTCGACATTTCCGCAATTGTATTTTCATTTTATCTTTTAATATAATATAACAAATTTTCTTACACACACAACATTTTGTGGGGCCCACACATTTTAAAAGAAAAAGAAAAAGAAGAAAATATGGCACGCAAAATGAATCTCTATAACATTACACAATCACTTTTCCTACAACATAATAAACATAAAACCCTTATGCATTACTATATACATAGAGAGGGATAAAATCCTTTGACATCAGTGTCAAATTTCAAATTTGACATATCATTTGATAGCCGTTAGATAATAAAATATCTGTCACATGCTTGCAAATCAGAGTCGTTGAACTTTTTTGATCTAATGGCTCTCAGATAAAGTGTCAAAGAATATTACCTATATATATATATATATATATATATATATATATATATATATATATATATAATTAATACTTCTCAAAAAAATGAATACATATAAAATAGGATTATAGGGCAACTCCCTTTATATTTTTTATTTAATTCTAAAATGATGAACTCAAGATTTAACATTGATTATATTTGACAACAGCAATCATAATACACAATAACATTATAATCAAACAACTACAATAGCAACTCCAAAGTCTATCCTATTTTTCTCTTTCTTTCATACAACATTTAAAATAATATAATGATGTGCTATTTCCAAATCATTTAAACCGTTAATTCACATAAGAAATTTGCTTGGTGATGAAATCCTTAATTTGAGAAATAAACTGAGAAGTCTCGGGCAAATCTGGAAATAAATAAAATGTATGAAACATGTTTGGATACTCAATTAGCTGTGCCTCTTTTCCGGATTTCCTTAACCATTCATAGTACTTTCTTTGCCATTCCTGTAACGGGTCGAACCCAGCCACACACAAGAGGGTATTCGGATAATCCAAATCCGAAATATCTACCGCGTTAGGTCCACTCACATTAACTGCTTCATGATCCCGATCCGACCCGTTTGGTAAAAACACCCTCCAGCACCAATCGGTTTTATCCACTGAAATCACCGGAACCCGTTTAAGTCGAATCTCAGATCCGGTTCGTTCTTCTCCTCCAAAAAACGGTTGAATCAAAACTAACCCGATAACCCGAACCGTACGGAGCATATCTTTGCAAACCCGAACCGCTACGTTGTGAGCCAAGTTCCCACCCGCGCTATCACCCGCCAAAAAACACCTCGTGACGTCAGCCACCTCAGGCAAAACGACGCCGTCTTGGTCGAGGAACTTAAGAACGTCAAATCCGTCGTCGTATTGGGAAGGACAACGATGCTCAGGGGCAAGACGGTAATTAACGGAGACAACAACGGCGTGGAATGAACGACACAAAATCCGGCAAACGGCGTCGTATGTGAACGAATCCGGCGACAGGAGGACGAAGCCTCCGCCGTGGAAGAACACGACGACGGGGAGGGAGGCGGTTGCGGTGGCGGAGGAGGGGACGAAGAGGCGGAACCAGAGGTTGCGGGTGGGGTCAACGGAGACGTCGGAGGAGTAAACGCCGTCGATTGGGTTAGGGTTGGGTGGGATCTTGCGGTCGAAGAAGTTGAAGAGACGGCGGTTGACGGTGCCGTTGGAACGGAGGGAGGCTTTGCCGATGGCGGAAAGGAGGGAGATGGATAATCGAGTCTTCCATGGAAGGAGTAGTTTGGTAGTTGCGGCCATGGTTGTTGGTGTTGAGTTAACTCTCGCTTGACTCAGTGACTCGGACACTGAAGCACAGAAATGAAGAAACTGGATTTTTTTTCATATTTAACAAGAATAGGAATGAACAAGTGGAAGCCAAAAATTAATGGTTCACAGTTAACGATTCAACGTTATCTCTGACAAGATAACAATGTATCGTTATGATACATCAATGCACTGAAAACGCGTAAACTACGCAATAATGTAAAATTTTCTATTTTGCATAAATGATATGGGTTACTTCGTTGCACAAACATCGAGACACGAAATACGCAGGTTAAATCTAAAAAATATTAGATTAGATTTTAATATGTTAGATATATTTTTATATTAAATAATATTTTTAAAAGGGATAGTATTCGTTTATAAATTTTTTGGAATTTTTTTACAAATTACACTATATTCTCCCGGGAGAATACAGTGTAATTTGCAAAAGTTTGTATTCTCCCGGGAGAAAAATAGTGTAGTTTGTAAGAGTTTGTAAATATAACCGGCCTCTTTTTAATATATATAATATAAGATAGGGAAAGTTATAATTACAACTTATTTTTATTTATAACCTCTTACAACTAGTATTTTAATCATTGATTTCTGTCAATTATCAGTTAAGATCTTCGCAAATAAAATTTATTAATTAATTATCAATTCGCAAATGACAACAGTTAATTGACGGAAATCAACGGTTAAGATATTGGTTGTAAACAAAAATAAGTTGTATGTATAACTTCCCCATATAGTATATATTTAATACATATAACAATCATAATAAATCATATAATTAATTAAAATATTTTATTTTTACTCAATTTTTTTTTTTTGAAATTCATTAAAAAAAGCAAGGAATAAATAAATTTATTATTTTAAAACCCATACAATAGCATTTGACAACAATATTAAACAGCCACTTAAAAGATGACATGACCAAAAAAAGAGAAAGAAAGATCATAATCCAAATACAGGGTGTCAAATAATAACATTCTATTGGTCCATTCAAGAGCGCACGGATAGCAAGAATTAAATCTACTTTTATTTGGTTACCAAAAAAAAATCTACTTTTATTCTATCTCACACTCAAAAGCTTTAGAGTCCCTGGAGGCTAGGAGTTGCAGAAATACGTGGCTCGAGGGTTTCACCACCAATATCCATGAAAGCTTGTATCTTTAGCACAAGAGTTAAACGGGAACATTTGCCTTGCTTTTCTTTTGGGCATGCTTCTTCTTCTTTTTCTTTTAATTTTTTGTTGAAAATTTGTTTTCTCATCGTATCTAGATTCTCGTGGATAGTGTTGAGGTATTTTATAAATATTTTAAAAATTTCAAAAAAATTACATTTCTTTCCTTTGACCTTGTCGGACATGGTCAAAATCACGTGTCGAAATAGTTAACGTGTCCAAAAAAGTTGATCGCGTGTCGGAACGTGAACGTGTTTGACGAGCAATTTTTTTTTAAATGTCATGTGGTGCTTCCTAGATGAGTTATATTATTATATATTATTTAATATAACAAAACAAATGTATTTATGCATAAATTTAAAATTATGATTTTAACAGAGTTAAATGAACAACATAAGTAATTTGTATGCCTAAGATATTGTTATTTTATAAAAATAATAAAATATTATTTTTAAATAATATTAAACTAATGAATAAATTCCGTGATTGGTAGTATACACTACAACTTATGTTGCATGACTTGCATTGCATGACTTGCATCGACATTTTAGAAAAAAAGTCTCAAGTGCCATATTCAAGTGCCATCTATAATATTTGTAATTTCATTATATATCATTAAAAATTGATCGATGTTTTACCAAATTGTTATAATAAAAATGGATACCGAATAAATCTCATTGGAACACATAAGAGATTTTCAATTTAAAAATATTATAGTAGATATTTACGGGCTTTAATATTTCTATAGTGAATGTAGATAAGTTATCTAGATTCATTCTCAAAATGATGTCATTTAGGGTTGAAAAATTAAAAATTATAATTAGAAAGACTCTTATAATCCTGAAATAAATTATAATTATAAAAATACCTTGATTTTTCGCCCAAAAACAATGTCGTTTTGGGCTCAATGTAGATAACGTTATCTATATTGACCGTAGAAAAAGAGAACCCATATTTACATCGTATGTTTCTTTACCAAATTGATGAGTATTATAAGTTTAGCTTCATTTTTTATTAAATTATTGGATATTAAATATAATACACACTACAAAATTTAAAAATATTATTTAATATCAAAACGTGTCCTAACGTGTCAAAATCTATCATTTTTTAGAATTAACATGTTGGAATGTCATGTCGTGTCCCGTGCGGTGCCAGAGCAACATAACATACAACTTTTTTTTTTTGGTTACAACATAACATACAAGAAGTAAACTAAATATTAAACAATAATTTCATTTTTCAAAATTACCATTTACATGTACTAGTTGTTACAAAATATTGATGGAGGATTGATGACTTTTATATTTTGAAATGGTAATTTAAATTCTGAAAATCGTTGGCATTTATACCTTAAATTTATG